>LNAC01000088.1:4155910-4191334 GCA_002007465.1 Ailurus styani | reverse complement strand
CTTCTTCTTCTTCTTCTTTCTTCTTCTCCTTCTTCTTCTTCTTCTCCTTCTTCTTCTTCTTCTTCTTTCTCTTCTTCTCCTTCTTCTTCTTCTCCTTCTTCTTCTTCTTCTTCTTTCTCTTCTTCTTCTTCTTCTTCTCCTTCTTCTTCTCCTTCTTCTTCTCCTTCTTCTTCTTCTTCTTCTTTCTCTTCTTCTTCTTCTTCTTCTTCTTCTTCTTCTTCTTCTTCTTCTTCTTCTTCTTCTTCTCCTTCTTCTTCTTCTCCTTCTTCTTCTCCTTCTTCTTCTTCTTCTCCTTCTCCTTCTTCTCCTTCTTCTTCTTCTTCTCCTTCTTCTTCTTCTCCTTCTTCTTCTTCTTCTTTCTTTTCCAGGAATCCTACCTCCTTTTCCTGATGGTCAAAGAATCCAAGGGCTCCACTCATCATGACGCGTCCATGCACCTGTCAAGTTCACCAAGGTAGAGAGATAATCAGGAAAGCTGTTCCGTTCTGGCCAGCCCAGGCCTCTGATGCTGTGTCCGTGGTCTCTGCTCTGCTGCAGAGCTCCTAAACCCCTGGCTGATGGGCCCCATTCCCTCTGCTCCTTGCCGTATGTTTGCAGCATATTGGATTTGCATCTCAATAAGACTGACATAGGGCCTCTCCTCTTCGTCTTCTGGTCCCTCAGTGCAGATACACCTGCCATTGGACACAGCCTAGAATATCTGACAGGCCACAGGAGCCTGCCTTGTTCTGCAGAACTGCAGCTCAGGGACCCCAGATTCCACGACCCCACAACTCAGTCTCAGCTCTTTCTCCAGTAACTCGGCTGGTTGGGTTGGCTCACACGCATACAGCCAATGCTTCTCTTCAGGCTCCTACAGACCAACAGGGAGGCTGTGTCTAATGTGCTTTCTGTTTTATTCTCAATCCAGCTATGTCTCAGAGACCCCCATCTAACTCCATGTGTGTGCCATCACTCCGCCCTCCTCATCTGCTCCTTCCTCACTCTAGCCTGGCCTCAAAGAAAAAATATATAAAATATATGATATTAAATTATATTTTATAAATACTAAATATTTATAAATATTAAATTAAAATTACAATAAAATATATATATACAAAATATATATAAACAGCACAGGACTTAGGCAAATGAAGCTATAAGAAGTTAAATTTGGAGAATGAAAGACAATACAAAAAATATTTTTTTCTCATATATGGTTGCATATATTCCAAATATTATGAAAAAGGGAACTTGGAATGATCTTTTTTCATAACACATTGTACATATTATACACTTCCATTCTGCTATTACTATACACATCAGTGATCCTAACACAGTATACATAGTACCCTAACACCCTGACGTTGGACTGTACCAAGTGCAGGACTTAGGCACGTGAAGGGAACAAAGTCACCTTTATAAAAGAGGAAGAAAAATTGGATGGTCCACACACAATTAGCAGCGCCTCCACATTCCAAGGGCTAACGTTGCCTTTGTAGTTTCCCCATGTTGCTAGGTTAATAATCATCAACTGCTTCAATGCAGCAAAATAGGAGGAGAATTAATGACCCATTTCACGGTCCACATTCACCACATCTCAGTGTAGTCTCAGAGTAGCCTCAAAAAATAAATTACGCAGACCTGCTGTGTGCTTGCAGAATGGAGGGAAGATCCAATAAAGCCATAATTTTCCCTTATTTTATGCCTTCACACAAAATATATAGTTTTCCACTTCAGGTGATTTCCCCGGGGTTTTATATTGCCGGTGATTGATTTTGTTCATTTATTGTTATCAATTGATGCTATGCGCTCAGATCACTGAACATTAGCAGTGTCCCAATCCTGTTTACAGAAAGCTGTAACGAGTTAAATTTGGAGAACGAAGGACAATACATAAAAAGCATTCTAAAGCATGTAAATTCTTTTACTTAAAAAAATAATTGTAATAATTTACAACATAATTTTGCTGAAGATTTTAATATGCTATGACTTTGAGATTCCCTCTTCCAGAATTTTTAAGTGAAATGAATCCTAAAACAATAAAAGGAACCAGAAGAAACAAAGCAGAAGAAAATCCTTGATATAAAAATTACATAACTGTGGGATCCTTCAAGAAAAAAAAAGGGAATAGGACAAATCCATGCTCCAGTGATTACTTCCAACTCAGTCATTAACTCATTTACATGACTTTATGATACATCACCTGCTTGTAATATTCCACCTGGCTTCCTGCTCCCAAATTCTTCCACTCTCCCAAGGATGAAGTGATTTGACATTATTCTCATTTGACTTTTTTATCCTAGACTTCTCCTTAATGGCTACCTACCAAACTATATTAAAAACTGTCACACGATGCCATTCTAGACGATGCCATTCTTGGAACAAGTCATGGAAATCTAAAAGGATAAAGTAGCATTCTCCAAAATATTTCATTAGCATTCTTATTTATACTTCATCTTTTTCCAGAAAGGGTTTGAGATAGCTCACTATTGCACATATAATGGAATACAATTTTTTAAAGTAAGGGAAGAAAATAGTGTGAATAATGGAAAACAAGGATAAAGGTGAGACAAAGTCTGTGCATCTGTATTAGTAAACCAGTATCATATAAGGGCTATATGATGAACAATGACAAAATCTCAGTGGCATACAAGCATAAACATCATTCTTGCTCAGTTTGTGAATCAGCCACAGGTAGCTCTTCAGATTCTGGTGTCTATGATCCACATGTCTCTTATCTTCTTTCTGGGACCTGGGGCCAGTTGGTGCAAATTCTCCTAATTATGATGCCAGAAACACAGGAAGGTAAATGGAAATGTACAATGTCTCTTAAGGCCTAGGTTCATAACTGTCGATTATCACTTCTACTTTCCAAATTTTACAAAAGTTCTTTTCATGGACAAACTCAGCAAAACTACAAGGAAGGGGATTCTGGGAAACGTAGTTTGCAGCATCAGATATATATGGCAGTGGTGGAGATGGTAGTGGTGGTGATGGTGATGATGGTAGTAATGCTGGTGAAGGTGATAGTGATGGTAGTGATAGTGGTGTTGGTAGTAATGGTGGTGGTGGTGATGATAGTAGTGATGGTGGTGGTGATAATGGTGGTGATGGTGGTGGTGATGAAGGTGGTAATGGTGGTGATGGTGGTGATGGTGGTGATGATAGTAGTGATGGTGGTGGTGGTAATGGTAATGGTGGTAGTGATGGTGGTGATGGTGGTGATGATAGTAGTGATGGTGATGGTGGTGGTGGTAATGGTAGTAGTGATAGTGGCGGTGGTGGTGGTGATGATAGTAGTGATGGTGACAGTGGTAGTGGTGGTAATGGTGGTAGTGATGCTGGTGGTGGTGGTGGTGATGATAGTAGTGATGGTGATAGTGGTGGTGGTGGTAATGGTGGTAGTGATGGTGGTGGTGGTGGTGGTGATGATAGTAATAATGGTGATGGTGGTGGTGGTGGTCATGGTGGTAGTGATGCTGGTGGTGGTGGTGGTGATGGTGATGGTGATGATGGTATATTCAAACTCCCTCTCTAATAATAAGGATAAATGGACTTACAATTAACATCACTTTAGAGTATTTTTAATACTCAGAAAAGCCATTTCCCCTCATAATATTTCCTTTACAAAATATTTAAAATTTGTGGTCATCACTTCATTCTTCCAAATGAACTTTGATATTATTTTGACAAGTCTCTCAAGATATGTTATAGAGATTTTGTTTGCAATTACTTAAATTATGTAAACTGGGAAATTTCATCATATTAAATAGTCAGTCTTATCATCCAAGACACATCTGGTAACCAATTGTTACTGCATATTTCTTGGTAAGTGTAATAATAATGTTTGTGTTAATAATTATGATGTTTTCTAAGTGGGTGTAGAATACGAAGAGTTGATTTTTATTTATTGCTTTCATTTTCAGCCACTGAATCTACTGACAATCCTCATGTTATTTTGACTGATAATCACGAGGTGTTTATGTATATTCATATTGGCTGGGAATAATAATACTTTCATCTTCATATCAAGTGCGTATTTTTATTTCTGTCCTGTGTTTGGAGCCTGCAAAATAACACAGCAATATAATGGTGGTAATGGGAGTTCTCATTTCTCATTTTGTTTTGCTGTGGTTTCTCCATTTATTCTTTGATTACACTTGGCAGATGTGTTTATTATCTCTGCAAATAAATCACTTCTCATTTTACTTGCCGATTCTACCTCTTTTCCAGCTGGTTAATTTCTGCTTTTATCTATTCCATGTTCTTCCTAATTAATTCCCTGCCTTGAATGATTATTTATATATTTCTTTCCTTTTTCCATTTGATAATGAAGAATTTAGGGATAAGAATCACCCTCTCCAGACCCATCCGACAGCCTTAATAGTGTCCTCGTTTTTATGATTTTCTAAATCATCTGAAATAATACTTGGTGGCTTACTCATTTGGGACTTGTTTTATTTTATTTGTAATATCCAAGCAATTAGGTTATTCTTTCTAAATGTTTACTATAAATTTTGAATTTTAGAAGATTGTGACAACAAATAATTTTTGCTTTGGGGGTAATTATAAAGTCAAATTTATGCCCCTTTTGTAAATGTTCCATGGACACCTGGAAATAAATAGTCTCATCAGGGTGAGTGTAACCTTTGTCCAGTGTTACTATTATCATTGCCATCGGTTGAGTGAGTAACACTCCCAAATCCTAATCCCTGGAAACTGAGAATATTACTTTTTACAACAAAAGAAATTTTGCAGATGTGATTAAGAATCTTGAGATGGGGAGAGGGTCCCGGATTATCCAGGTATGCTTTCGATGCAGTCACAAGTATCCTTATGAGAAAGTGGAGGGAGAGAGAGAGATCTAGTATGGAAGAAGACAATGAGAGGACTCAAGGAAGCTGCCTCGCAGGCTTCAGAGAAGAAGGAAGGGACCACCAGCCAAGGAGTGCAGCCCCAGAGCTGGAAGAAGCAAGGAAACAGGGTCTCCTGCATCCTCCAGAGGGAGTGGGCTCCGCTGACACCTTGGTTTCAGCCCAGTAAAACCAATTACTGATTCTGACCTCCAGAACTGTCAGAGCATAAAGGTGTGTTCTTTTAAATAGTCAGGTGAGCAGAAATTTGTTACAGCAGCGACAGGCAACAAATATGACTCTAAAGCCTTATCTCTTTTTTCCTGCTTTTGGTCTGTCACAGAGTGTTGGCGTTGACAATTCTCCCTAACAATTGTATTTTTGATCTTGACTTCTAAGTATAAATTTAGAAATGTCATACTATGTTTATCAGCGCATGAAGGCTAACAGCAATTTTCAGTATTATGACCTTTCACAGCATAACATGACTCATATTACAACTACAGGGCTTCTGATCAATGTCTATATTTTCCTGATATTGACATGATCATCTGTCCTCTCTGCATATATGAGCTTCCTCTCTCTCTTTGCCCAGTCCCTTATTTTAAGTGATAAAAGAGCTCTCCTTCATGTCTATCTCTTGTATCATGTAGTTCAAATTTGCCTCGTGTCACACAACTTTGCTTTGATATAATGGAATTTAAATTCCCAACATTTATTATCATAACCCAAATGGTTGGCCCCACGTCTCTCACCTTGCTTTGTTCTGCTTTCTGGCTTATGCTCTACTGTAGCTTCCTTTTTTCATTTGGTGTTACGTGTACTGCTTTTTAAAAAAATTATACCAGTGTATTCTTTTAATTTTTTTCAAATATCTTTTTAAACATAATCTTTTAATCATTTAAGTCAAGATCAAAGCAATGACTATGGCTCCTTCTTACATGAAACAAAATTTATTGCACCATACCTTTTCCTGTGCCCTCAATTATTTCCTAGTCTTTGTTAAATTAATTTTATATTATAGTCCTAGATTGTTATATTGTCATTGGTGGTTTTAGTAATTTACATTGAAAACGTATGGGCTTTTCTCTTTGGGGGCCATCTTGACATAACTCATTTTTTCATTCAACAAATATGTGTTAAGAACCTACGGTGAGCAGGGCGCTGAGCCAAGGACTGTGGCAGGACAGTGGCCGGGACCCTCAGGCCTCTCCCTGCGGCTCATGGACCACAGTGTTGGGTAGCTGTCGTGTTCAGTGATAATTCTTGGGCCACCCTGAGCTTGGTTTTGTTCTTCAGGACCACGTGTCCTCTCTGGGTCCCTTCTCTTAGGTTTGTTCTTCCCTGGGAAGCACCTTTCCTTCCTCCAGCTAGTCTTTAGCTTCAATCCTCCTCATCCCTCTGGTTTCAGACCAGACTCCCTCACCACAGTGCCGTGCCACCTGTCCTGACAGGCCACCTGTCCAGATAGTGTTTGCCTGTATATTTCCCTGCCTCTCTGGGCTGTGGGCTTCATGGGGAAATAGACCTCCTTGTGTCTAGCATTTTACTTATTAGCATAGTGCTTGGCTCCTTGTAGCTAGTCATTCGTGCTTATGAACTAACAGAGTAAATAAAGCATTCCTTTTTTAAAAATAATTTTTGATACTGATTGTTTTTCTGTTGACTGGAATAGAGCTCTAACTGGCTATTTCAGGAAGAGAACCTGAGTGGTGGTTTTGGATTCCACTGTATAACTGGGGGTGACCTTGTACTGTAAGAACTTGACTGGGTACAAAAGTCTTTGCTCTTGGTTTTTTGGCTTCTCACAAGTGTACAAATTTTGGAGCATTGTCTTTTGGGTTTGAGGGTCACAGAGAAAATGTCTGATGCCAGACTAATTTTTGTTTCTTTTTAAGTAATCTTCCCCCATTTTCTCCTTCACCTAAATATGGAGAGAGGGGCGCCTGTGTGGCTCAGTCGGTTGAGCATCCAACTCTTGGTTTCGGCTCAGGTCATAATCTCAGCGTCATGAAATTGAGCCCTGCATTGGGCTCAGCATGAAGTCTGCTTGGGATTCTCTCTCTCTCTCTCTCCTTTTGCCTCTGTCACTTCCCTCTCTAAAATAAATAAATACATCTTTAAAAAAATAAAAATAAAAAAATAGAGACTTTTATCTTTCTTAAAAAAAAAACCAACTCAATATATCTATCGTCAGTCTGTTTTCATTCATTTTGCCTGGTATATGGTGTACTCTTTCCCCATGTAGATTAAACCTTTGTTTCATCCAGAGACATTTGCATCAGTTACAACCTCTCCCAGAATTTGCCCCTGTCCCCGGGGCTTCAGGCACAGCCAACGAGACCATGAGCCATATCATCTTTACTCTTCTGTTTCCAGCCACGTTCAAGACTTGAAGTTGAAGAAACAGAAATAATAAAAGTGGACAGGAATGGGAACGTCACTGATGGCCTCAAAAAATAGTTTTCATGTAGTGTGGGGATGTCTGCTCTGTCTCCTGACTCATGTTGGATTCAAGCAAAGAGCACGAAAGAGTCAAGTCTCCCCCATCTTCTTCAGGACCTGCCTGCTGTTCTCACGCAGACAACGGACTGGGGGTAGCCCTCCATGTTGTTCCTGAACCAAACCCAATCCCTGTGAAATATGCATATCGTCCCCCCAAATTCCAATGTGAGCCCTCGTTTTCAAAGCGGGGGAATGCTTTTATTTTCATGATATTTGCATGGAAAGTGAACGAGAACTCATCAGGCGTAGTCAGGCAGTGCTACATGAACTGTGGACTCTGCATCATCGTTTATCACGGAGGAAGAGGAAGCTGGTGAGGGCTCTCAGATTCTGAGACTGTGGAAGCACAAGGGGACACCTGGTCCCTCCTGAGTCAGCCCTGCACAGCATCTCAGCATCTGGACAGCTGGATGGCCAGTCACTCACGAGTGGCAACACTTCCATCGTCCCGTCTGCAGCCCAGAGCCCCGCACACAGCGTGAAGATCCTGCCGAGCAGTTTGGCCATTCACATGCGGGCCACCCCAGGCAGGTTACGCGTGAACTGCCTCGGTTCCTGCTTCTGGAAAAGAAAGAGAATCAAGCCTACGGCTTGTCCTGGGGTCACTGGAGGACTAAGTACGATAACAAACAGAAGGCATCTGATATGGAAAGTGCTCCTGAAAGGGGGTTGGCTCCCCATCCCTTCTCTTTGCAACCCAGACTGAGCCCCCGCAAGCCCCCAGACCCCAGCAGAGGCCACCTGGCTCTCAGCCCATTGAACAGCCCAAGCGCAGCTCAACCTCACCCTTCTCAACCTTTTGAACAGGAAATCCGAGATGAGAGAACGTTTGAATTGGCTTATGCAAAGAACAATATTTGCTCGAGGTTAGCTCCTACGTTATGAATTTTTAACCTCACATAAATCAAACTGTAAAAATGGACAAAGGCTGCATTTCCTCTGCCGGGACCAAAATAGAAACAGCCTCTGTCTCTTAAACAATTCTGATTATGTTTCCGTAACCAAATCATGCTGAGATGAATAGCCGGCGTATTTATATTTAGGGTCCTAAAGTATAATGTAAAAGAAATGGAAGTGGTCTAAGTCCTCAGCGTTGACACTGTGCCTCTGTTTCCATCTACAAAGGTGGCTGGAAAATCACACTTGTGGGCAAAGGCCATCATGGGTCTGCATTAGGGTTTTGCTTCTCTTGGCTCATTGCTTTTCCCCCATAGCTCTTGTCACTGGGTCCCCACTATGAAGTGATTAATCGAAACAGCCCAGGGGAATCAGCCTATAGCAAGGTCCTCAGCATCTTCCTTGGCAGAAGCCTTATACTGAGGAATAGCCGCACTCTAAAAGAGCCGTAAGATGGAATCTTATAACTGCAGAGGATGAGGTTTTCATTAAATAATGCTTTCCTTGGGGTGCCTGGGTGGCTCAGTGGGTTAAGCCTCTGCCTTTGGCTCAGGTCGTGATCTCAGGGTCCTGGGATCGAGTCCCGCATCGGGCTCTCTGCTCCGCAGGGAGCCTGCTTCCTCCTCTCTCTCTCTGCCTGCCTCTCTGTCTCCTTGTGATCTCTCTCTGTCAGATAAATAAATAAAATCTAAAAAAAAATAATGCTTTCCTTAATTCAACAAACACATCCAGAGCAGTGCCTATGAGCCACAAACTTAGAAGACTATCAAAGCAACAAAGAGAAGCACAATTAAAGCATTTTTCTTCTCTCAGTCGAGTGCAAAAGGAAGATATGAAAGCACCTGATTTACGGTAAGGCAGAAAGAAGCCCGAGCCAGGGAGGGTGTCACAAGCAAACGTTCAAGACTTCCAGAGGCAGGAAAGACGTCAGCACACAAGGCGGAGCTGGAGTTGACCTTTCAAGAGCGATAAAGGTTTTAATAGGAAAAATGGAGCAGAGCAAAATTGGCAGAGGCCAAGGACATTGTGGCTAGGCTGGTGAGAAACAGTAGGGTGTGGGGTGGGAGTGTGTGATATGGAGCGTGTACAGAAGCAGCTTGGGCTCCAGACCTAAGCTGAAGGCTTACAGGAAACTGGAGGCTTTGAAAGGCATTGAATGAGCGGGTTGATAAGGTGTCAGCGGTCAATGACATTCATTCATTCGCTTTACAAATATTTACTGCAGTCTTCGATGAGGGATGGAGCGGTGGGTAACAACACTGACCCCTGGCCCCTGGGACCTTACAGTCTTGTAGGGTGACAAATCACCCATAAGTGCATGTGCAGTTACACGCAGATGGGACACTAGGTGAGTCAGCTTAGGGTAGGATCCAAGGATAGCAGGGAGCCCCGACTTATCCTGGGGTGGGCAGGGAGGAAAGGTATTGGGAAGACCTGACTTTCGTGCTGGGTCCTTAGGGATCAACGGGAGTTGGGGATGAGGTCTGTGTTGGGGTGGGGCTGTGGCAGTAGTCGGGAACATTCCATGAATGTGAAGAAGATGTTGGATTTTTAAGAAATCAAAAGAAAAGAGAGTGGTGTTCTTTGACTCTGCAAGGATGGCATCTGGTTTGTTTTATAAGGAATTTGAGATGCTGTGTGGAGAGTGGATCTGAGAAGGACAAGTTTGAAAGTCAGTGTCACGGTCCAAAAGAGGTGTGTGGGCAGTGCTGGCAGACCAGCAGAAAAAGAACAATTTGGGACTTTTGGAATTCCCAAAAGGTGGAACTGACAGCCCTCATTGACGGGGAGGGGGGTTGGGAGCTGAAGAAGAAAATGTCAAGATTGACTCCATGTCCTGCACTGAGCCACCAAGAGGAAGGTGGTAACTCTTTCCCAGAAGATGGAAAAGCCTAGGTCATTTTTAATGTTTAAGGAGCAGGGGAAAGAGGTCAAGGAACTGGCCTGGGATTTGGGAAAGCCAAAAGCCTATGAGACATCAGGGGACAGTTCAAGTAGATAATCCAAAATATGGATCAGGAGCTGAAGAAAGAAAGGGACCGTCTGGGAGTAGGACAGAGAGGAGGTGGTGGCTGATTCGGGGCAGTTTTCCATCTTTGCTTCCTGTGCCGGACTCCGCCCCAGCTGGCCGTTCCAGAAAGCCCACAGGCAGTCACCTGCTCCATCTATCACAAAGCTGTCCAAACATGACAACCTTAGTCTATGATCCTGGTTCCCCAGGACCCTCCCCTCCCACAGTGGGACCTAGAATTCACCAAGAAGAAAACAAGCCAGTTCTTGATCTCATGTTCCATTGCAATCAGTCCCTCTCCCCCAAACCCGGGGCCCCGGGCAACCATGGACTTTGTTTCCACCACTGCAGCTTAGGCGTTGCCTCTTCTGTTCCTCGGTTCTTCTGATGTGAACATGGAAATCTCAGATGCTTCCCCACTTGGAATTATGACAAGTTCCACACTCATTCTGCATTGACCTTGCCCTAGAATCCGTACCCACCCTCTCCGAGGAATCCTGGCTCCTTTCAGTGGGGAATGGTATTTAGAGACCACAATCAGAGTTCCAAGGGTACTAGTTAATGCCAGGCCTTTTTATAAAAGCTAGGAAAGTTTTAAAATATAAAGCCACATTTTGATTCATACTACCAACTTCCAATCCAGACTCAGGATATGAACTTTTTACTCAAGCGTGACTTTCCTTTTTCCCATCCCGGGCACTCTGGTTTTCAGTGCCTTGTGCCATCCCTCATTTCCCGTATGCACACAGCAGTGCCAGAATAAGAATGGACACACCGTCACCAGGAGTATAATTCCGGGAACTGTTTAATATCTTTAGCGGTTCTTTCTGCCCTGACAGCATATCATACTAGGGACGTATAACCAAATTACTGTCAAAACCACTTGGAATAATTTCTCTTTGGTGCCTATGAAAGCCCATGCGTACATTACGGAATTTGTTTCATTTTCCTTTCTACTTTTATGAATGGTTTTTTTTTAAAAGATTTTATTTATTTATTTATTTGACAGAGAGAGAGAGAGAGAGAGAGAGAGAGAGAGAGAGAGAGAGAGATCGCAAGTAGGCAGAGAGGCAGGCAGAGAGAGGGGAGAAGCAGGCTCCCCGCTGAGCCGGGGTGGGTGGGACACAGTGAGGGTAGACACGGAGGAGATGAGGTCAGGGACATGCTGTGGACAGCACGAGGCACGCGGGAGGGTGCCGTGTAATCCAGAATGCAGGACCACCGGCACACAGACACAGGGACCACGACACCCATAGCCACGTGCTTTGCCCACGGCATGGCCCCCTGGCCCGCCCCCCAGTGCCTTTTGTGCCATTGCCCCTGCCTGGTCCGCAGGGCCCGTGGGAACCCCAGACAACACGCTGCAGCAGCTGGCCACGACCGCAGGCCTCTGGTGGCATCCCTCAGCTGCCCCCGGAGCAGTCCGCCTCGCCCCTCGTCCAGCCTTGCTTTCCACTCCCCAAGAACCTCTCTTTGGCTTGCTGGCCTGGCTCACACCTCGGATTCCTTTGAGTTATTAAAAGTAATTACCAGTGACTCCACTCGCTATAACCCTGGGTCAGAAACGGCCTCCCGATGCCCTCCCAGGCCCCAGGCCCTGCCCTAGTCATCTTCCCAAGACTCTGCTACTGCTCACTGTCCCAGGACCCCAGGTAGGGGGGACCGTGCTGGCTCTCGGTTAAGAACTCTTCAAGGAGGGCGCCTGGGTGGCTCAGCCGGTGAAGCTTCTGCCTTCGGCTCAGGTCGTAATCCCGGGGTCCTGGGATCGAGTCTCTCATCGGGCTCCCAGCGCAGTGGGGAACCTGCTTCTCCCTCTGCCTCTGCTGCTCCCCATGCGTGCGCGCTCTCTCTCCCTTTCTCTCTTTTTGTCCAATAAATAAATAAAATCATAAAAAAAATTACAAGGAGTGATCATGCTGGGGAGAAGGAGCCAAGCTGTGCGAGAAGTCGAAGTAAAGCAGAAGCAGGTATCAGTGGATTTTCTGCCCTGGGGACCCTGTTGGCCTCCGTTCCGTCCCTTAAAGGGATGAAGATGAGCCCGGCGCCCGTAGGTAGGATAGACACGTGGGTTCAGTGTCAGCGGTTTATACGTGTCCTGTATGCGGAAGGTCACAGCGTGTGCGCAAGAGGCGGGCCGGAGCGAGGTACTTCTAATGTCACCATCTTCCCACTTGGGAAAGCTAGCAGCTACGTCTGAGTCTCGTAAAAGTCGGGAAGCTCTTTCAGATTCCGACGGTGTCATCCTCCCCTCCTGGGCCCACGAGAAAAATGTCCTGACAATTCCGAGGGCCAGTAGGGGGTTTGGGAAGCATGAAGGAAGAGAGAGAAGGGAGAAGGGGGGTGGCAGTAACAGATTCCACTGGGGAAGAGAGCCCCAGGGGTCAGTGAGCGGCGTCGACAGGCCCAAGAAGCTTTGGAACGGGAGGGAGAGGTGGGGGAAGGGGAAGGTCTGTGGGCTCGTCCCTCAGGGCCGCTCGGGGAGCTATGCCACGGCAGCGCTTCCAAACAGAGCGAATACAGTGTAAATGCAGAGGTGGGGGGGAGGGCGAGGCCCCAGAGGGGAAGGTGACTCGGCCCGGGGTGGCGCAGTCCAGTGGGCAGTCACTGCCCTCCGAGGCCCGGGCCCCGAAACTGCGCTCTCGGGAGGGAGCGGCCCCGTGGGAGCTGAGCAGAGCAGCGGGACTGAGCAGGGGTGAGGGCCTGGAGGAGGTGGGGGCGCTGAGTAGGAGGGCGCTGAGCGGGCTGAGGGGGAAGGACCCGAGCAGGGTTTGGGAGCCCTGAGCAGGGGTCTGGGGCCGAGCAGGTGGGTGGCATCTCCCCTCCTCCTCATGCCCTCTCATCTCCCTCCAGCGCGGCTGTGTGGCCAGCCTGACCAGCACTCAGAGGGCCAGGGGGCCAGGCACAGATCCCTGTGACTCAGAGCAGGTGGGGTCTTCGGGTCACCGCCCATGAGGGGCCCCAACCTGAGGGAGCCGTGGGTTTGCTGGGGCCAGGCCGGGGCGGGTGAGGAGCAGGGACCAGGATGGACCTGGACGTGCGAGGGGGGAACGCAGGAGGGGGAGATGAGGGTGGCCACAGAGGCGGGCAAGGAGAAGGGGACGTGTGGTCACGTGCGGGGGAAGGGACCTTCAGCTCACCCTCCTGCTCCTCAGGAGGTGGAGCCAAGCTCGAGGGCCAAAGTGAGGGGCAGAGAGCAGGTGCCCTGGGCGGCCAGAGCTGCCTCCGGGAGACTCAACAGGGCCCCACAGGGACACGGTGGCAAGCACAGCGGGGAAGGTGACAGTGGCCAGCACTGGGAGTCCACCCACCGGAGCCCACCTGGAATTCACTTCTCGACCCGAGAGACCGAAGCCAGAGAACGAGGCTTACACAGCCCAAAGGGACAGGACCAGGACAGGTCAGATGACACCAAGGACCGGGTTCCTTCGGTCTGCACTTTGGCCCTTACGGCGGAAGTGAAGGGGTGCGGGAGGGGGGCTCTGCTAAGTCCCTGGTGCACGGATTCCCCCCAGAGCCCTCCCACCAGCCCACCCAAACCCAGCTTCCACCTGGCCCCACCCCCTGGCCACCTGCTGCTGCCCCCGCCAGCGAGCACCCCCAGATGCACACTCACAGTGCTCTCACACACTCACACGCACACCCACCCCCGCAAACACTCAGATTTCTATGTGTGCACACTCACATGTGTCTACTCTCCCTCACACCCACATGTGCCCTCACAGTGCTCTCACACACCCACATCTGCACACACACACTCAAGCACATTCTCATATGTACACACTCACACACACCCACGCTCCCTCACAACCACACACGTGCTCCCATACCCACTCACACTCATGCACACACACTCACAGGGCACACTCACAATAGCCCCCGCTTGCACACTCAAACGTGCACACCCATACCCTCAAGCACACACACATGTGGGCTCACACGCACGCACACTTTCAGAAGCCTCAAAACACTCTCGTGCACCCACAAATACTCACACGCTCTTGCCCGTGCATACTCTCACACCTGCACACGGTCCTCATACCTTCGCCTTCACATGAGCTCCCACCACTTGCATGCTTGCACACCCACACGCACACACACGCCCGCTCTGGCTCACGCTCCCTTTCACACACCCCGCCCCCACAGTACTCTATCCACCTCGCTCAGAGCGGTCCTCGGGCCAGGCCCCCACTGTGGGAGATGCTTCTCCTCGGGGCCCCCCTGGAGGAAGCCTCTCCCCACCCCTGCCATCAGCCCCTTTCCCCGTGGAAGTCTCCAGAAGACCCACACTTCTCCTTTAAGCCCTCCTCACATCACAGTTTGGCCTTTGTTCATGGGATCCCGGGGGAGTCGGTGACCTGCGCTCTGAGCTAAGACGTGGCAAACGGGCCCAGCGCCCAGCGCCCAGCACGCGGCTCGCTAAACACTTGATGAATGGGTGAGGGGCTGCAGTCGGACAAGGCTGGGGAGAGAGATTGGCCGGCGGCAGGAGGGAGGACACAGAAATGAGGGCGGGGGTGTGTGTGCGAAGAGGGGAGATGTTTATTATCTGAAGATCTGGCTCAGACGCTCCTCGGAGAGAGAGACTGCTCTTTGTTCGGGATCCCGGAGTGGGTGGGTGGCGGGTCTCTCCTGAGGGCTCATGTGGGTGGCACCCTGCTTCAGAGGAGGGAGTTACCCCCTGCGAGGGAAGAAGGGGAGCAAGGGGGAAGCGGCAGGAGGGAGGGGACCGAACAGGGGCAGGGGCAGGGGCAGTGGAACGGGGACAGAGGGCCCGCCCGAGCAGGCTCCCTCGGGCTCAGAGCCCCTGTCTCCTACTCTCTGCCCACCAGGCCTGCAAGCCCCCCCGGGAAAGCCCCCTCCTCTCACGGCTCAACAACCAGCTGACCTCATCTTGGCGGGGGAGAGGGCTGGAGAGCGGGAGAGAGAAAGAAGGGACTCGGTTTCACCTTGGGACCGATGACACAGAGTCGCATTTGCATTTCTGCAAAAAGCCCCAGGAAGCAGGGCAGACCTAAGGACACAGATACCAAACAATAAGTTCATAAAATCTCATGGAAATCAGTAGTAGCGTCTTCCTGGCAAATTCGGTGAGCCTGTCCCCCAAACAAGTTCAATCTACAAGAAATTTGGCATCAGAATTTTTATTTATTTAGGTATTTGTTTGTTTATTTATTTAACTTTCTTATTAATATACCAATGTTTTTTTTCCCTTTCTCCCAAGATTCTCTGGTACCAGCTTGTTTTGATTTTACAAACTACTGTCAGTCATCTTGCTGAAAAGCTGCCTTTTCTCCTTGGGTGGTCCCCCCGCCTTCCCTGTAGGAGTTTGCAGAAGCTGCAGGTGCCTGGGTTTCCAGGAGAAGCTGGATCAGTTTGTCTGGGCTGGGTCAGCTGTGCTTTTAAAGCCCTCGCAGGTGCTTCGAAAGTGCATCTGGAGCTAAGAACCGCCACCGCTCTCTGCTGACACCAATGCCATTTCAGCCGGAACCCCAAGGGTTGGTGAGGTGCCCAAACACTTCTGCTGAGAACAAGCTTCTAGAAAACACACAGACCACCCCCCGCCACGTCATCTCATGGAAAGACCAAATATCTTGAGTTCATCAGTATTTTAGTCCAAGAACTTGGGGGATTTTAAAACCGAATGTCACAACCTTTAAAGTGGACAGGGGTGCACCCAGGAGTTCAGTTTGATAACAGCAGAGAAATGAGGCTGGAAACCCCGATCAGGAGTGTGCCCATGCTTACATGAATCATTCCTAAGCGTTCCTTTAGAACTTTGAATAACTCAAATTGTTTTTCTTGTTCAAATCCAATGAGCGCTGAAAGTATGAGTTCTTTGAAATACGGACTAATGCTTAGAACGTCATGGCCTCTTTCCCCCTGTAAAGAAGAATGTCTCCACTACTTTGATATAAGCTGTAGGCACAGGCTTCATAAATATCATCATATAACTTTTATTCACATTCAAGAAAGACTGAGCATCCTTTTGAGAGAATATGCCACTGGGAATCTAGTTTCTGTAGAGAAAAAAAAGGTTTTTCTGCGGTCTCATATTGCTTTGGCCATAATTAGGTTTCAGTGGGAAAAAATGGGGGTGAGATGAGACGGGAGAATGTGGAGCCTCCGGGAACTCGGTAAATGAGAGACAGTCGTCAAATATCCCCAGCCCCGTGTCCCCGGGAATGACTGGGAGACGCCCCTGAGGTCTCAGCCCATGGGGGGGGGGCGGTGGTGCTGTGAACAAGACAGAAGTGTGCCTGGGATGGAGCTCAGTCCCCACCTCTCATCTGTGTCATCATCTCTAGCAACGACTGCAAGGAACACAGTTCCTGGTGAATTAGCATTATTTCCACTATTGCTCACCTTCTTTCTTACCCTCCCCTTTTAATTGCAAGTGGTAATTAAATATGGTTTACTGTTTACTGCCTGTCCACCCAGCTGGGGTGCACACACCACTGGGGAGGGGGTAGGACTGTCTTCCTCGTTTGTGTACCCTCCCAAACCTAACACCATGCGTGGCACATAAAAGCAGTCGTCTGTTGAATGAATCCATTATACCTCTGTTTGCACAGAAATCTATGTAAAATTTGAAGGGTGTATGGCTGGACACACCAGCAAACAGCCCGTTTTCATTCTGTCTTCATGGGCTCTATTTATAAGAAGAAATTGCTTAGGATTCGCTCAAGGTCCCCATTTTGTTGGCTCTGACTTAAGATAAACAAAATCACAAAAAAGAAAAAGAAAGAGCCCAAGTGAGAACTAGTTGTTTTTCCTCTCCGGACTTCCCCCCCCCCCAAAAAAGGTTCTCAAAAAAGTCAATCTTCTAGTAGAATTAATTATTTTGCTTATTGTGTTCATCATGGGTGGGTTTCCTCCACCTCTCCAATAGATCTCTTTCCAAGGCTGTTGACATATTTGAACGGTCATCATTGCCTGTTTCTGCAGTTGATAAGACAAGCCCATTTACAAACATTTTTGTCTATAATCATGTCGTTTTTTCTGACTGGGTAGCAGCATCCTGTGGTCAACATAAGGGGGCATGGTAAGCAGGATGTCAACTCCTAATCTCCAGAATCTTGTGGCCAGGTTGCCTGCCATGGCAACGGAGACTCTGCAGAAGTAATCAGGTTAAGGATATTGAGATGGAGAGATGATCCTTGGATTGGGAGATTATCCCAATGCCATCACAAGGGTCCTTATAGGAGGGAGGCAAGAGACTCAGAGAAAGCAATCTGAGGACAGAAGCAGAGGCGACAGATGGAGAGAGACAAAGGGAGGGAGATTTGAAGAAGATGCTCCACCACTGGTCTTGACCGTGGTGCAAGGATCTGTGAGCCAAGGAAAGCAGGTGGCCCTAGAAAGCTGGAAAGACAAGGAAATAAATTCTCCTCTAAAGCCTCCAGAAATAGTGCAGCCCTGCCAACTCACTAGAGATTTCCCACGTCCAGAAGTGCAAGAGTAAATCTGTGTTGTTTTCAGCCACTCGATTTGTGTAATTTGTTACAGCAGCCATAGGAAAGCAGTCGGAGGGCAAGAAGGTGAGTCGATTTTTCCCCAAATTATGAAGCAGCCAGTTTGCTTTTCCTCTCCCTGGCTTCAGCTTTTGTAGCTTCACTTTAATTCAATCTGACAAGGATCTGTTGAGCACCTGCTGAATCCTACGTGCAGAATTCCTGCCTGGCCCCTCTGTCCACATGGATCCTTGGGCTTTCAAGAAGGCCTGATGCCCTGAAGGTAGGAACCCATGTAGACTTTGTCCTTCAGTTATGAAAGGAACACGTGCTTACTTTCAAAAACATACAAAATATCAAAAAGTATAAGGAGGAGACTAAGAAAGATCAGTAGCCCCACACTGAAGAGATAATCTTTCTCTACACCTTGATGCATTTCCTCTTCAGCCATTTTTCTAAGAAGGTGTGTTGAATATCTGGGTCCCTCTTCTATGTGAGCACTCAGGAGATACCATGAGTCCTCCAGGTTCACGCCTCAGTTTACTCAGACTGCTGTGATGGAGCACCAAGATTCAGGAGGCTGGCGAGTCTGAGGTCAGGGGCCAGCGTGGTCAGGTTCTTGGCGAGAACTCTCTTCCTGGCTGTGTCCTTACATCCTTACATGGACTTTCCTTGGTGAGTGCCCTCACAGAAAGAGGAGGATCTCATGCCTCTTCCTTTAGGACCACAGATCCCACCATGGGAACCCCATCCTCTTGACCTCATCTCAACCGAAGTACCTCCTAAAGGCCCCAGCTCCAAGCCTCCTCGTGGGGGATGAGGGCTCCCACATATGGATTTCAGGGGACAGACGTGTTCAGTCACTGGTGGCTCCTTCGCTTCATACTCTCCCATTCTACCCCCAATCAATTTTGGGTTTTCACATGTGAGAAGAGCCTTGCTCTTTCACGCCAGCCGCCTTGCGATATCGAGGGCATTGAGGATCTTCCTCACCACGATTTGTTTCTTCTTACTGGGTATGTAGATACTTAACATGTTTTTCTATTTTAAATAATCTCACAAGGAATGTCTTTCCATATCAACTGTTGTCATTTGCCTTGGGGTAAAATGACTGGGTCAGAAGGCATTTACATGTTAAGGCCATAACTCTGGTTATAGAATAAATGAGTAAGCACAGGAGAGAATTGCCAAGCAAATAAATGTAATTTTTTGGGGGGGAGGTAGTCCCCTGGAATCACAGCAGCTGGGTGGCTGTCTACTACACTTATCCCTGGCATGTACATATATATGATTTTATATATATTGTATAAATGTGTATCTTTATATGCAGATGTATCTCTTAGAAATAGCCCCAGCAGATTCACCCCTCAACTCCTCCCCCTTCTCCCCAGAGACTTCTCTAATGAGAGGTGGGGATAGATTCTGTGGAACTGCCATGAAAGGAGACAGCCTCCAATAAAGCCAGGCATCAACGGTCCCGGGAGCAGCCCTTTGAGACACCAGGGGGAACGCCCAGCATTGCAACAGCACACAGCTGACCACTGACCCGTCAGGTACTGATTCTCAAATTCAGCTCAAGGATGCTTGCAACTGCGAGAAATTTCACAGGCCGGCTTTTAGGTAAAGCTTCAGGAAGTCTTTGTCCCTGTGAAACAGATGCAAATGACAAAACCATCCCACAATTGGACAATGTTCAAGTTGAGCTCAGCACATTTCACGGATTCTTCTCACATCTGCCTATTCACTGAGATGTGTGAAATTATTCCGTGACCTCCAGAGTCAGAAACCTACCTTAGATGCACCAGGGGACTCAATAATGAAGCCTTGTATCCTAGTCAAGAACATAAAATAGTACCAGGGTACTGCCTTGGCTTGCACACATGTTAGAAATGCTGAATCCATGCAATCAGATTGCTAGAGGAGTCCCTTGTTTTCCTTCAATAAATATTCACTGAACACTGAGTCTGTGTCCTGCTCTGTGCCGGACGCAGGAGGTGCCATGGAGGAAGAGCAGTGTGGTCCCTGCCCCCACCACGTACACTGCGGCACGTGGTCAACAGTGGGGTTATGCACTCCTTGGTCCTGAGCATAAAGACCACTGCTATTAATCCCTTTTTTAAGGACTTTATCTATTTATTTGAGAGAGAAAACAAGCCTGAGCAGGGTGGGGGGCTGCAGAGGGAGAGGGAGAAACAGAGTCCCTGTTGAGCAGGGAGCCCGACACGGGGCTCGATCCCAGGACCCCCGAGCCAAAGGCAGATGCTTCCCCGGCTGAGCTACCCAGGTGCCCTAAGACCTCTGCTGTGAACCTTTATAATAACATGCTGCAGAAATCAGAGTGAGAGCAGTCTTGTTTTCGGACATGACCACTCCGTTCCCTCCATCCCCCACCCCGAGGTGAACTCTCACCTTGCCCTTGCACTTCCCTTGACCTGCTTCATGCTTTCCTCCAGCCTGAAACGCTAGCCTGCATCTTTTCTGCCGGCAGACATCACACAGCCCACTCTTCCAGGTCTACCTACAGCACTTCCATTTGCAGCCTGGCCGAGATCCAGGCAGAAGTGACCGTGGTGCCGTGTGTGCCTCTGTGATGAGCACCTGCATCAGCTCGGCCAGACTGGCGTGTTGCGCAGGTCCGTTGTATTACAGTACGGTATGCTCCTTCTCCAGGCGTGAGCTATTTGGGGACTGGGACACGGGTCCTTTATGCCTCGTGCCCCCTAGGGGACTGAATGAGTGAATAAATAAAGGCGAATCAGATGCATACGCAGTTCAGCCACAGATGAAGCTTTCCTGAGACATTAGTAAGAGAAAATAGGCTGTGAATTGTTTTTCCTATAGGAGACTCTCGCCTGACCCTTGTCTGGCCTTAGGACTAGAATCAACATCCAGGATGGCTGGATACAGACATACCACCTGTGTCCACAAAGCCGGGAGAGACCAGTGTTCCTAACAGCATCCGTAACCCTGACTCGCTACCCCTGTCTGTTGACAAATAGGACCCAGAAAAATTGTACCCCAATGCATGAAACAATACAGCCCACTTTTTTTTTTTTTTACAATTCGATGAAAAATTGACTTATTAAATCCAAACCACACACTGCCTAGGCCCTCTACTCCTGGGACATTTGGCTACACTTACCCCAAACCCCAGATCCATAGCCAGTGTCCTCTGGAGCCCCCATCATGAGGTCCGAGTGTCCCCACAGCCCATGCTTCCCTCTCTTCTGGGCTCCTGTGGCCTCGGGGGCTGGCATTACCACGCTGACAGATAGGAGACACAGAACCTCACCTCTTCAGCAGTTTTGCACAGGAAATCCATTCACGCCACGTGTTCCGCGATCTTCGTTCAGCCTGTGCTGTAGATTTTCTTTGTCCGAGGAACATTCACACGCCTCACACTGAGACTCTCCCCGTCTCATTGTCATCTTGTTTCTTTTTATACCTCTACCTTTCTTCCTCCTCCTGGTGCAGCCACGATATGCCGCACCGGATTCTGGCCCCATAGTTTAGTCTAGACTCAGCCCCTTCAAGGTGTCCGCTCCTACTCCCAGGCAGCATGCTAATAAAATTCTCTGAACAGATAAAGAGCTGCGGCCCATTATGTCACCATCGGTGACCTTGACTTTCTTCATCCTACTGCCTCAAAAACACGGTAGGGTTTAACTATTCCCCTTCCTCCAATCTGCAGGACTCTTATTTGGAAACTGGTGAAAGTGAAAACGGTATGATTGCTGGCCAACAACCACTATTTTCATGTGTCTGCGGGGTCAGAGTGGTGGCAGCCTGGGTGGAGGGATGTCTGAATAACAAGGAGCCATTGGAAGCTAAAGACACTGGGGGCTCTCTCTCCTGCAGGCAGGAGAGTTTACACTCAAAAGGATACTGAAGCCAAGAGATCTTCTTGTCTCCACAGAGAGCATTGGTTCACACCCCAGAGCAGAAGTTTTCTTTCCGTCTGGGTTGGGGGAGGAGTAGCTGTGCCAGCAGCTCCTATGAGTTCCAATACTCTGAACCCCGGTGTTGCTGGCGTGTGGTGCACACCCTGTCCATGCACAGCACAGCTGGACCCCACCACACCGCCCCACGGGAGGTGCAGTTTGGGGACCTGGCACGAGGAGGGCCAGGCCAATGAATAGAAGTCTGTCCCTGAAGCAGAAACCCTGTGTTTTCTATCAGGACAAATAAATAGATCTAGATATGAAAAGATGCAATGAGAAATGAGGACATCCATGTTTTTGCAAGTTGACCAAGGATGGGTTTCTTATTTCTTAGATAAATGTTCTAGAGTGGGGTAGAGGGGTATGTGAAGAAAAAACCAGGAAGAGATCATTAAAATCTGTGAATTTATTTTATGGTGATGCATTATATATTTCATCCAATCTGAGATACTAAAAGTTATAGGTTGAACCATTATTTTATGTGCCACTAAGAAGAAAGGAAACAAGACGCACATGATGACACAATGCCTTCCAGTATCTCAGAAATCTTATTTTATTGGAAGAACTCTTTTAGGCTTATTTAGAAGCCAATGTTTATCCTATAAGGGACATAATTTGGGGACAGATATACTGAGCATAGCGAGGACCTCGGGGTCCTCACCCCAGCAGGCTCCATGCCGGCTCCTGACCGTCCCTGAGGCAGCGGAGGGGTGCCCCACCCCCACAGGGAGATGCGGTATCCTCCCCCGCCCCCAACCCCACACTGCACTTGCTGGCCGGGAATCTGCAGCGTTGACTCCACATCTTAGAGGAAAAACCCACCTCTGATTGTCCACCAGTCTATCTCCATCCAGGACCCTCTTGGTAACTGGCTGGGAGCTGGTCCTCAGGGGAGGTGAACCCATTCATCTCACACATATTCACTGACAGCCCAGTCATATTCACGGACAACCCAGTAGTGGTTGGCTCCCTGGGAACACAGGAGTGAACTGACTGTCAGATGCCCTCGTCATGAGGCTGACATTTTGACATCATGAGGCCACGAAGAGATAACTACCTCCCGAGTCAGGTGGCAATGAATCAGGAAGTACAGAGAAGCAGGAGAGAGATGGAAAGTGAGAGAGAAGATGAGCATGCTTGCTGCTTACATAAAAGGCACGTGAATCACGGTCAGACAAGTGCCACGAAGCTCACCTCCACGTTCGTCAAATCCCGCCAACCTCCAGCGTCCATTTTACCGGAGACTGAAGATGTAAACAGATGCACACGTGATCTCTTTAAGCAGCTCCCTTGGAGCCCTATCTTGGGCAAACAGAGGTCTCCCCGGGTGATGGTGCAAAGGAGGGATATGGCCAGATGTACGAAATGTTGAAGGACCAAGAGAAGTGCATGATTCTGACGAGATAGAACAAATGTCCCCTAAGAAGTGAGCTTGCTCCAAGGAGCTACACAGAATTATCTCCAAAGTGTTTTCTTAATACACATTTTTTTACTCTTAACATGATTGGAAAGCGATTCAGGTAAGAACATCATCCAGAGGTCAGCAAAAATTGCTTTTGGTGGAAAAGCTATTACCAAATTTTAAAACACAATAAAAGAGTTTAATAAAGTGTCCAGTTTACAAAATAAATCTATAAAAATCAGTAGCTTTGTTTTACACCAGTAATAACCTGGCTGAAAATGTAACACAAGGAATATTCCATACACAGTCCTAACAATAAATGTGAAATACCCAGAAATAACCATCGTGAGGTGTGTTGAAGTCCTAGATGAACACTTGAAAATTTATTTGCTGAGAGAGGATATATCATATTCCTTAAAATGGAACAACTGATCTTGTAGTTCAAAATTTCCAGGCTGTAACTCTTATTACACTTAAAATATTTTGGTCTGGTGTCTGTATTCCCCACCATGCTATAAACTCGTGATGCCAAAAACTCCCTGTTTCATTCCCTGCTGTGTTCTGGTACATTTCCAAATTCCTGCTTCATAGCAGGTGCTCAATAAATACTGGTTGGATCCACAAGTGAAGATGGAGAGGACCACAAATCTAAGTTGTTTTAAAGGAACCTAAATCCAAGATTGAGCTTAGAGTCCAAAAGACTGATTTGAAATAACAGCAGTCCTTAAGCAATTGAGAATTTAATTCTCCCAAGACAGTGTTCTGGAGCCTCGACAAAGAGTATAAATGTTAAGTCCCTTGGGCTTCATTCTTGGTCATGGGTAAGAGTGGCAAAGATGCTCCCCAGAAAAATGATCATTCTCATGAAGCAACAAGAGCCAAAAGGCCCTCTCTGACATCTTAGCCGTGCTGGGTACCAATAAGGCTCCTTAAAATGTTCCAGAGACTTCCTGGGGGAAGATGAAATGCCTCCAGGACCTCCTATGTTGATTGCATTAGCAATCCTAATGGAAGAACATGCTCGTGGTTTGAAACCAAACCAAACCTGGTAAATGCAGATTTTTCTGGCTCTTAGAGGCTCGGAATCAAGCACATAAGGCTCACGGTAGTGGAACTAAATCTACCACCTCTTCTTGAAGACATTGGTGAGGATGGGGGGGGTGGGGGAGCAACTCTCAAAAGAGGTACCCCATTGTATTCATGTGGAAGGGACATCCCATTGCGCAGCAGAGGGCACTGATGAGTCTCTGGTCTGTGAAGAGAGGCCCAGAGTCTATATGGCAGGTGTGGGGGGAAATGGGATAACTGCTGTGCAAATTAAAAGGAAGGAAGTGTTTGGGGTTTGCCAGGAGGGACCATAACAGCAGAGGAGAAAATGAGAGAGAAAACCAGAGGCTGAGCTGGAGCCCAGGTCAGTGAGAATAGTCAGGCATTTTCCAAACAGAAGTCCCAGTGCCCAGGAAGCCAGGCACCCCAACAGAAGGTTGTAGCAATCAAGAAAAAGGAGCTGAGCTCCATGCCTTCACCCACACAAAGGAGAGGAAGCAGTGGTGGAGGGAAGTGCCAGGTGGAGTGGGGGTTAGCGTGCTAACAAATTCAGACCTGATGTGCAGAAACCACAGGGACACTTGGAAGGCGAGGGCTTGAGAGGCCAACCGGGTTCCTCCATGGACCTGGCAGGAAAGCTCCAGGAAGCTCCTAAGATGCAAAGCCACCCCCGTGGCAGATGTGTCAGCCGTGCGGAAGGTGACAGATGACCTTGCCCCAGTCCATGCAGGACAGACCACACTGAGCACTCAAGTCCCACAGGGTATTCGCAAGAGCCTGATGCACTTGCAACCTGGGTTCATCCATTATTTACCCAGAGACAAGTGGGAGTGGAAACACAGGTCGACGAGGAGGAATTTAGGATGTCTGGGCTAAAAATAGACAGCCTGGGGATGAGATGGTCATCTCCAAGATGGGAACAGGAGTGTGCTCTTAATTTGTTATGATTCCGGAGGGCAAAATTGGAGCAGAAGATAGAAGTGGCAGGAAAAATCACTTGAGTGGGATGTTCCTGGTGATCTCAGAAGTCCGAACTTGAATGTCACTTCCTGTGAACATTGCAAACCCCTCTCACCAGAAAGGAGAGGCAGAGGAGATGAGAGCCCAGCTCTGGGGAGAGAGTCATGGTGCAGCATCTGTGCTGAAGTGAGCTGAGGTGCTTCCATGGGATTCCATGATTCCAAGTCCCCTGAGCATCCCAGTCTGAGCGCCAACCCCAGTGACCACCATAGGAAAGAGAGCTCTGTGCAGAGCCAGAAGCAGCTCCTTGCAGCATCAATGACAGGACACTTTGGGGATCATTTCTAGAGAATGAACATATGCCATTAACTGAACCTGGGGACAGGCAGACAAAGACTCTTACCAAGTTCTTCGAAAGACCCTCCTCAAGTGGGCTCTTCCTGAGGGGAGAGATTCCCAGAGCATCTGTTTTCCCAAGTCACTGACTTGATGTCTCAGAATTGGGAAAACGGGGTGGTCCCCTGTGCAGACTGAGTTCCAGGGTTAAGGGGCATCTGTGCTGAAAGCCAACAGGGTTGGGTGGGCAGCTCCAAAGCAGAAAGCCCGAGGGTACCACTAAGGCATCCTCCACCCCTTCAGGGCAGCCAGGGCCCTGGGACGTGGCATCGGAATCAGTGACCTCAGCCTGTGTCAGCAGCAGTCACAAGGAGAGCGTTGGCATCTGCCACCACGCTGGAAGGCTCTACAAGGCCAGGTCCCATCACCATCCAGTGACCGTGGGACCGGAAGCAGGAAACCCGGAGTCTCCATGTTCATGGTCATGATATGATCAGCATGCGAGCACTCTCATCCTGGGCCAAAGAAGAAAGAGACTGTGGAACAGGGATTTTAAAATGTCACTGAAGACTCTCATTCAAAACCATTGCTTTGATTTTTTTTGTGTTGCTGATACCCTTGGTTTTATTCTGCCTGGTCCCCCCGACTGACCCCCTGCCAAGTAAACTAGGTTATAGAACCCTTGAGTTCATAAAGTGATGTAAGCAGCAGGCTTCAGGGTGAAACCAGGCTCTCAAATGATCCAAGGCAAGAAGAATGGAACAGCTAAATAGGATCTGGAAGTGCCAGAGAGCAGACTGGGTAACAATCTTCCGAACACTGCCATATACGATTTTCTGGATCCTTGGATACAACAGCACAAGGAAATGGAGGTTTATGTAGCTCAGTATTGCTTAGATGGGTATAAGAGTATTGACTTAAAATTTACTGCCTCCTGGTAAGAGAAGTTCTATAGCAAAAATATCGCATCAACAGGGGGCTGACTTGACGCTCTTTTAAAAAAGACGGAGTTAAAAGGACCCAAAAGGAAGGACGAGAACAATGTGACTCGTTCTTATTCCTCTGTTATACTTAAAGTGGCATGTTTACTGCTTCGTTGATAAAAGTCAGAAACCAAAATTCTCTCAAGCACAAAACCATTGAGTTTAGAGAGGACTTGATTTAGCAAATAAACACTCCACAAAACCACTTACCATTTGGCTAAAAAGACAGCTGCGGCTCAGGAAAGGGTTGGGGTTGTAATAAGGAACCTTCCATCTCACTGAGAACAGGGTGTGGAGCAGACGAACCCCAGGATCCGTTTGTCATTTTTAAGTAGGTTAGTTTTCTCTTAACGCAGACAATAATTGAATACCAGGCATCACTAACACTGTGTTTTCCATCTACTGGGAAAATAATGTTTATTTCTCAGAGCCCCACGGCTTTAGACAGAAGGCTGGGGATTTTGGAGAGAGCGTTGGGCTCCTCAAAATGCAGAACTCTGACAAACAGACGCACAAGCAGCCTAATCTTGTAGGACTTTTAAAAACTAAGTATATATATGTCAAGATTTTGCAACCCTAAATAACTTAAGTGGAAAAGGAGAATGAATAGCTCATCAACCCACACAAAAGGCAGAGTGAGGCCAGCAATTGATACCCTGCATTCAGGTGATTCTCTCTCTCTGTCTCTGTCTCTCTCTCATCTCTGTGTGTGTGTGTCGCTCCCTCTCTGTTTCTCTATCCCTCTACCTCTGTCTCTTTCTGTCTCTCACTAGTCTCTCTGTCTCTCCCTCTCTTTGTCCCTCTCTCTCTCTTTCTCTGTTTCTTCCCCTCTGTCCTTCCCTCTCTCTCTGTCTCTCCATCTCTCTGTGTCTCTCATACACACACACACACACACACACACACACACACACACACACACACACCCCATTTCCTCTGTGAGTCCGCCTCATTCCCTCCGGTTGACTGGCCACAGAGATCAATCCTACCCCTCTGACTGAGCGTTCTATCCTACTGAAGCCTTCCCAACTTACAGCCTTGCCCCCTCCTGACCAGCCACGACAAAGCCTTCTCCCCAGTTGCAGTCTTTTAAAACCACAGCGAAGGGCGCTCCCTGGGTAGCTGAGGTCACGCGCCCACCTCTGGACCACACCCCGAGACCAGCTGCGTGGGTACCCTGGTTGGCAGTCCTCACCAGAACCCCACGACTGGAACGGCAGGAGGAGGGTGATCTTCTGAGAGCGGAGCAACATCATGCCGCGAGTTCCTCTTCAGCCTTCGTCTGGGAGCTCGGACATGAAGCGCAACAGGAGCCAAGACAGTTCTCTGGCTCACTGGCCCTCCGGAAACCACCAGCCACATGTGGTTCTTGACCCTCGAAAGGTGCGTGGGGCAGGCCGTGAGTGTAAAATACACTTTGTTCCAAAAACATAGTTGAAAGGAATGTAAACTGTCTCATTAATAATGGTTTCCATTGATCACATATTGAAATGATCATCTTTTGGTTGTATTAGGTAAATACATTACTGAAATCAATTTTACTTTTTTTTTTAATTTTTTAATGTGGCTATTAGAACATTTTAAATTACTCAGGTAGCTCCTATTCTCTTTCCACTGGGGGTGGCGAGGGTCATCAGGAACTTGGGACCTCGTCGCCATGGGAGGCAGGCGTACTCATCAAAGGCCCCGTGGGAAGGCGGGGCAGGAATGGACTCTCCCTCCTACACGAGCATGTTATCCGGTCTCAGTGTGTTTGGTTCCAGGACGTGAACAGTTTCTCTTTCCACTAGCCGGATCCCCGCTTTGGTGTCCCCGAACCATGGGTGTCCATATCTTTAGGAAGGCACCAAGCAACAACCAGCCCACATAGTTAGGACTCTTTCTCTGCACGCGTAAGCCCTAAGCTAGCGAGTCTCCGTGTCACCCCGTGGTGCAGGTTGAGCAGGCCAGAGGATGGTTCAGGGCAAAAGGTACGTGTTTTCAAGGTCACACGTTGCAAAGATTCCTGATTGCTGATGCGGCCACCGCAGACTCTGGGTCACCAGCCGTCTGATGACTCGGAAGAGCTTTTCTAGTTGACGCTGCTTTTCTAGTTGACGCTAGCCCGTTTTCCACGTGGGACCCATTTATCTGCGGGAAGCCAATTCAGGGTGGGGAAGGAAAGTCTGTTGGAAATTCATTGTCCTCCAGGCAGAAAGCTTTCAATGGGAAATGAATTTGGATAATACAGCCTTACTTCTCTGTACACAGAAAGCACACAGGACTTTGCATATATTACCAAGTCCCCTCCCAGAACCCCAGGAGGGGAGGAAGACAGATCTCTGCCCTCTGGTTGACAGCGGGAGGATTTAGAGATGTCTATTTTAGTCAAAGCCTGCCCCTAAAAGCTTATGACCTAAAAGAAGCCCTCCAACCTTCCTGGGTGCTGGCTTCTAGCTCGGTTATGTAAGAAGACACTCAAGGACACTTCAGAAAATATTCCTGATCGCAAACCACAGTACGCCCTGCTTAAAACCTTTCAAGGGCTGCCCACTCCAGTGCAAATGGAATAAAATACAGAAGTCTGCCATGGCCCCTAAGACTACAAAATCTGACCACAGCCTCCTCCTCATAGAGATGGAGCTGGTCCTGCCACAGGGCCTTTGACTGGGCAATGCCCTCTGCTAGAGCACTCTACCCTTGGACCCTCACCTCCTCACCTCCTTGTCTCCCCAGAGGGGCCCCAGATCAACCCCTCTATATTAGTACGATACCACCCCCTCCAGACTCAAACCAATTAGCATATCCTATTCTTTTCAGGACACATAAATTTCTAAATGAAATCACCTTTCCTCTGCTTAGCGGTTTATTGTCTACCTTCCCCTGATAAAACGCAAGCACTCTGAGGGCAGGGGCCCTGTTGGGGATTGTTCTTTCCAGATTTCCAGTGTCCCCAGCTGTGCATGATAGGGACATGAATAAAATTCTTACACACGCGCACGTGCGCACGCATACACATGCACATGCACACAGAGACGAGGATGGGGGATGGAGAACCTGATAGGTGTTAATGGTTGAATTGTGATCCCCTCCCACAAAATTCAAATATTGAAGTTCTAACCCCCAGTACCTCAGAATGTGAATTTATTTGGAAAAAGTATTATGGCAGGTGTAATTAGTTAAGTTAAAAGGAGGTGACCCTGTAGTTGGGTAGACTCCTAACCCAATAGGATTGGTGTCTTTATAAGAAGGGAAACGTCGGGGTGCCTGGGTGGCTCAGTCGGTTGAGCATCTGCCTTCAGCTCAGGTCATGATCCCAGGGTCCTGGGATCAAATCCCACAGATGGAGCTGTGCGGGGAGCCTACTTCTGCCTCTGCCTCTCTCTCCCTCTGTCTCTCTGTCTCTCATAAATAAATAACTTAAAAAAACCTTTAAAAAAAGAAGAAGAAGAAGAAGGGGAACGTTGAAGATAGACAATGCACAGGGACCACACCACATGAGGAGGAACCAGAAATTGGGACAATGCTTCTCTTCAGTGAAGAACGTCAAGGATTTCCAGCAAACCACTGGAAGAGATGAGAAGAACGGGTTGTCCGTCACAGTCTCTGGAGCAGCCAGCCTGGCTGATACCTTGATCTTGGACTTCTGGCTTCCAAATCTGTGAGACAATAAGGGAGTTATTTGAACAGGCTGGTTTGTGGTACTTTGTTCTGGCGGCCCTAGGAGACGAATACAGTAGTTCTAATGAGATTCAAATAACTGGTCTAGGGGCTTTATTATGGAGGGTAGACACATGATAATCCTCTTTTGCTTTACCATGTGCTCACAGTTTGGAGCTAGGGGAAAAAAAACATGGGGTGCCGGGTGCCTCAGTTGATTGAGCATCGGCCTTCGGCTCAGGACATGATCCTGGAGTCCTGGGATCGAATCCTACATCAGGCTCCCAGCTCCACGGGGAGTCTGCTTCTCCCTCTGACCTTCTCCCCTCTCATGCTCTGTCTCGTGCACTCCTCTCTCAAATAAATAAGCAAAATCTTTAAAAAAAAAAAAAAAGAAAAAATCACTGTTTTTCTAGAAGAGAAGTGGGGGTTGTAGGTTAAAAAGCTGTGGTGGGGCTCCATCGCTGATTTAGGGGTTTTTAAATATTTTATTTGTCTATTTGAGAGAGAGAACAGAAACAGAGGGAGGGACAGAAGGAGAAGAAGACTCCCCGCTGAGCAGGGAGCCCAAAGTGGGGCTCAATCCCAGGACCCTGAAATCATGACCTGAGCTGACGGCAGATCTTTAACCAACTAAGCCACCCAGGCACCCTGAGGTTTTTTTTGTTTTTTGTTTTTTGGTTTTTTTTAAGTAGGCTCCACACCTAGCCTGGAGTCTAAACTCAGGACCCTGAGATCAAGACCTGAGCTGAGATCTAGAGTCAGACACCTAACTGACTGAGCTAGCCAGGCACGGTTCTATTGCTGAGTTTGCTCCAATAACACTGCCCTGCTAATCACTGCAAGCCCTCGTGGCCATCTTCTTCACCAGCCCCGCACAGCCTCCAGCCTCTCCATTTATCAAATTAAATCCCTGTAGGCAAGAGTATCTTGAAGATGTTCTGATCCATAATAAGTGCTCAATGAACCAAAGTTCACATCCTTCCTTTCCTTGAAGCAAAATAGACCCATTCCCTAAGCAGGTTCCACACAGCCCATTTGTATGAGCGACTGTGTTTATTCAAGTAATTCATCAGTCATGAAATATTGGTTGAAGGTTTACTATGTGCTAAAATTCTGTTCAGGGTCATAAGAAGATAAAGACAAACTGGACTCCTTCTGTGCCCTGAAGACCTTGTATCCTACACCAGTGCAAATGAAAAGTACAGGAAATAAACAAAGTGGTCTGTGAACAGCAGCCTGAGAAATGGAACTGGCGAGGGGAAGGGGTGGGGGGAGGTGGGGAGGATGGGTGGGGGGAAGTGTGAAAGACCAAAGGGCGGAGGAAGGAGTAGCTCAAAGCACATCAACCGAGCCCCTGAGAAGAACAACATCAACGTAAACAAATACCTGTTTAGAGGCATTAAGAGTTGCCCAGATACCCAGGACTGCTCTTTGTGGAGCTTTGGTGAAGAATTCAATAGCCACAATGGTCTGAAAAGGCCAAGTACAACATGTCTCTCTTTTCCAATTGCTTATTTGTGTGGAGATCAATTTTCTTCACACGCTTTAATCACAATAACGTATTGACACAGACTGAATGCAGAAGCAGGTAGAAGAGTCTAGCTGTCTTCCATTAAGGCAGACATTAAAGAGGTTTGAAAAAAATGTCAAACAATGTCAGTTTTGTCACTGAATATTTTTGGTTTTGAAAGAGAAATTTTTTATAAAAATGCTTTTAAATAAATTATGAATAAATGTGAAAGTTTCACAGGTTTTCATATGGTAAATATCAATACAGGTACAACCCATATTTATAAGAGCGCTTTGGGGACTTCAGTAATTTTTAAGAATGTAAAAGGATCTGGAAACCAAATATTTTGAGAATCATCCATCTAAAACACTTACCGAAATCGGCCATATGGTAGGCTATGGGCAAGCTTTGACAAATTTCAGCTTTGGAATTATTCAGAGCATGTTCTCTGACCACAGTAGAATTAAGTCAGAAATCAATTCCATTATAAAACAGAACTAGGAAATCCCCAATAAGCAGAAATCAGTTCATTCACATCTAAATATCCTGTATGTCAAGAAGAAACCTCAATGAAATTAGAAAATAATTTGAAGCAAATTATAATAAAAATATGATGTCAAAACTTATGGGCTCTACATTATGGTGTACTTACAGGGACATCTGAAGCACCAGATGTATATACTAAAAAAATAAGTGTTCTAAATATCTATTTCAAGAAGTAAGAACAACAAATTAAGCTCAAAATAAATAGAAGGAGAATGGTTAAAGTCAGAAATAATGACTCGAAACACAAATATTCGATGGACAAGTCAACATAAAACAAACATTTTTTACTTGAAAAACTAAAACATCATAAACTCTCAAAATACTCACGAAGAAAACTGGAGAAAGCATAAATTACCCATATGTTTGATATGGAAATCTGACAAGGATATCGCAAGAAAGAAAAATTATCAGCCCATTTCCCCTAGGCTCATAGACCAAAAATCCTAAATGGAATATTAGCAGATCGAATTCTATCGTGTAAAAGTAGGATAACACACCATGACAGAGCCAAGTTTATTTTGGTGATTCAAGATAGGTCGATCACTCAAACACAGATGAAATGTGCATACTGCACACAACCATACTTTTGCCTAGAGAGCCTCCAGTTTCTGGTCCAAATTACAAAGAGCTTGGAAGTCTTTCCTCTCATCCTCACAGCAAGGAAAATGCTGAAGAAACTGGAAGTCAACAGTTTTTACATCCAGCAGAGAATCGAGGTCACAGGGCCACCTGCTGCCCTGAAAAGCAGAGACACAGGGGCAGACACAGGGGCGGGCAGCAAAGCCATTACCAGTAGGACCAATTTGAACAGTCATGGATGACTTGCTGGAGGCTCAGCGTGAACAAGTTTGAGAGCTCAAAACTCCGGGGCTGGGGGTGGGGGGAGCCGTTTCAGAGGGTCCCCTTCCTACTCCAAGTCTTACCTCCAAAAAGTACCAGGCTCTCCCTAGGAAGAAACCCTTCTGGATCCAGCAAGAAGAGGGGCAATGTCTCCATTTTGAATATGCCCCGAGCATTCTGTTCTCGCTAACTGTGGCCTCAAGGAACACTGTTTCAGCAGAGCCTGACTTGGGTATTACCAGGACCTCACTGGCCTGGGGGAGGGTAAATACCCAACTCAGACTCGCTGAAAAACTGAGACCTTGTCTCAGCACCACAGGACACTCCCCTTCCCCCACTGCACCTCCACATCGGTAGGGATCCTGGATAAGCATGGAGGCGGGGTTGTTAAAGCTAAAGGTACTGCCAACCTTAGATGCCACTTGAGGAGTCTCTAGGAAAACCCCAAGACAAGAGGGAGACACAATGAGGACACTAGAAGAAAGTCTAGCCTCTGACATCATACCTAGAGCAAACCATACACATGGCCTGCCCCCTGGCCAGATCAACAGAAACCTCACCCTGAAGGCCTGTATTTCTTTTGTCTAACACCTAATGTTAGGCTTCCAACAAAAAAAATTACAAGGTGCGCTAAAGAGCAAAACATACAATTGGAAGAGACAAAGCATGCGTCAGAACCAAACTCTGATAGGGCAGAGATTATGGAATTATCAGATCAGGAACTTAAAATAACTATGATTAAGATGCTAAGAGTTTTCATGGAAACAGAGAATAACATGCAAGAGCAAATAGGTAATGAGAACAGAGAGATGGCAACCCTAATAACAGAATCCAAAAGGAAATGCTCGAAATCAAAAACACAATGAAGAATGCTTTCGATGGGCTCATCCCTAGACTAGACATGACCAAGGAAGGAATCAGTGAGCCAGACGATACGTCAGTGGAAACTTCCAGAACTGAAATGAAGAGAGAAAAAGGGATGAAAAAGATTAAACAGAATATCCAAGAATTAAGGGACAATTACAAAAGGTATAAAATATTACACAGAATAACAATTTCATTTGTGAAAGCATCAGAAGCATTACAAATCTAAGGAATAAGTCAAAAGACCACAAGCCCTCTCCATAGAAAGTCACAGAACACGATTGAGAAAAAGTAAAGCTATAAATAAGTGAAAAATACACCATCTTCATGGATTGCAAGACTCAACATTGAGAGATATTCATTCTTTTCAAATGTATCTCTCTATTCAACATAATTCTGATTAAAAGTCCTGGAAAGTTTTTTTCTATGAAAACTGAGAAGACTATTTCTATAATTTTTATGCCACGCAAAGGCCCAAGAGCAGCAAAGACAATCTAGGACCAAGAATCAAGGGTGTTCTTTCACAACAAAAGGTGATGGAGCTCCTGGGTAGTTCAATAGGTTAAGGGTCCAAGTCTTGATCTCAGCCCAGGTCTTCATCTCAGGGTCATGAGTTCAAACCCTGCATTGGGCTGCACATGGAGCAAACTTAAAAAAAAAAAAGTTAACATTTAAATTACCAGATATTAAGACTTATTATAATGTTAGGGAAAATAAGACACAAAAACTATAGATGAGTAGAATAGAACAAGGGATTCAAAAACAGACTACACTAAGCCTTTTTATTTGTGAGAAAGATTACATTTAAAGAAGCGATGGAGAAAGGATGATCTTTTCAATATATGACCCATTAAGTATCTACATTTTAAAAAATGGATCTTGGGCGCCTGGGTGGCTCAGTAGGTTAAAGCCTCTGCTTTCGGCTCAGGTCATGATCTCAGCGTCCTGGGATCGAGGCCCGCATCCGGCTCCCTGCTCAGCAGGGAGCCTGCTTCCTCCTCTCCCTGTCTCTCTGCCTACCTCTCTGCCTACTTGTAATCTCTCTCTCTGTGTCAAATAAATAAATAAAATCTTAAAAAAATAAAAAAATAAAAAAATAAAAAAAAATAAAAAATGGATCTTGCTTCCTATTTATATTTTAGACAAAAATCAACTCCAGTTGGATTGTAGATATAAATGTGAAAGTTTAAAAAAAAAGTTTCTAGAAGACAATTTAAGAGAACGTATGAGTATCTTCATGACCTTGAGCAGCAAGAAGGACCAAAGCACCCCAGATAGATGCTGGCTGGTCAGCCCCCAGACACAGAACACCTTGGCTGACCTGTAGCCAACCTCAGATGCCTGAGGGAGCCCAGGCAGGCCCAGGACCACCCAGCTGACCCAGAGACTGTGAGCAATAATTCATGTTGTTGTTCTAAGCTACTACATGAAAGCTTGATAGTAAACTGAATAACCCCCCCGACCCCCCACCAGGAGGCTTTCACATACACTACAATGAAAATGATAATCGCCACCCCCCCCACCCGCAAGGGTTGACTTCAACTTGGGACTCTGTATGCAGTGGCCCGGAGAACAGTGTAGGTGTTAGCTGCTTGGATCCCATTTCCAGCCTTTTCTCCCTTATCTGTCTTTTCTTTTTTTTTTTTTTTTTTTTTTT
>LNAC01000088.1:4129441-4155873 GCA_002007465.1 Ailurus styani | reverse complement strand
CCCGATGCGGGCCTCGATCCCAGGACCCTGAGATCATGACCTGAGCCGAAAGCAGAGGCTTTAACCCACTGAGCCACCCAGGCGCCCTTATCTGTCTTTTCTATAGATGCCGGATATCCTGGCTTCTTTTGCGACTAGGTGTGGGCATGGGGCATGGTGCTGGTCAGTTAGTCATATGCAGAAATCTGCTGGTAGTACTTCCCTATCTCTCTTCCTAAATGTGGCAAAGGGAAAGATTCCCTTAGGGTCTCAACGAATAGAGTTGCCAGAATCAGAAAAAACAATTAATTATTAACTAAAAGAAATACAGGATGCCCAGGTCAATTGGAATTTTAGATGAACAAAGAATAATAATTTTTTAGTGTAAGTCCACCCCAAATATACCATTGCTCCAAACTCTATCACTGAGACACACATCAGTCCTGGGGTTAAACCTCCGTTGCTTTTGTTCCTGAGGCAGAGAGGGCTTCCTCACCCACCCAGCCTGATCCAAACCTAACTGGGATTTTCAAATTGACAAACAACTCTGCTAATCCAGCAGGCTTTGCTTGCTACCCACTTCTTAATACTTCATAGATATTGTTCTGCGGGTGGTCTGAGTGAAAAACCTGGCAGCAGTCCCCTTTTCTTTCAAGTCCCTGTGGGAAGCTTCTGGGATTTTCGGCTCACCCCTGGAGGTTAGCGATATTGCCAACCTAGGTCTGTGATCATATCTTTCCATGAGACCTTCCTGGGACTCCACTGACCATTTCCATGGATGGACACAAGCTCTCTATAATGTGTGGGAGTTTTTTCCAGCATCTGCACAGACAATACATCTCCTCCAAGGTTATTCTATCATTTGTATATCAACTGTCAAGGGTCAAGCGTACAGGTTTCTTATTTTATTTTCCCTTAAGATTTTTATCCCTACGTGTTTCTCTGGGTTTTGAGATACGCCTTCCACTTCACCTTCCAGACCACTCATTTGTATCTAAGTGGAGGACATCATTGCTTTGAAGATGGGTACTTAATTTTTTTTTAACTCAAAAATAATTCTTCAGTTTTGGTCCATGCTATAATTGAATCTCTTAAGTGTTCTTCCTGGTTTTTAGTCAAGCTGCCATCTGTCTTCTGTAGCAGGACTTTTTCTGGCTGGTTGATGGCTTTTTTCTTACTCTCCCAGCCTGCTGGGATCCATGCATTCCTTGTTTTTCTTCCTTGTTTATTTGCAGCCCTCATCACCCTTAAATCCTACCTTGCTGCTGGGGCACCTTAGTGGTGGGGGTCCCCTGGGGGGTAGTAGCACAGTATACTCTGTTCCTGTGAACCTACAGTACAGTTTATGGTGCTCAATTTCCTGCCTGCAGCTGGGCGCTAGCTCCCAGCTCCTGATTCAGTCTCAGAGGTGGGCCACTGGGCTCACCTGATCAGCTTCCCGGAGGTCCCTCAGGGCCAGGGAGACCAGGTCCTTCAGGGTGGGGCATACTGGCTGGTTCCACCCTTCCCAATGGGTCTAGGGGTCCCTATGAGCTGGCACTGTTGAGCCCAAGCCTCAACCGAGGGCTCTGCCCAGAGAGATCCAGCCTCCAGGCTCCCACAGCCTTTAGGACTGCCTTACACTTTGTGGCCTCTGCCTCTGCTGGGCTCAGGAAAGGCAGTTGATAGATGAATTGAGAGACTGAGAAAAAGGTTTCGGGGGTAAGTTTCTTCACCACTATCTTCCCATAAATGCCCCACACTTTTTATTCTAAAGTTTTGAACTTTGCATGATTTTATATTGCACTTTTAGTTGGAAGAAAAGAAATATTTTAATACCAAAAAGGGCTTTAGCAAAAGCTTCATAAAAAGAGAAATGGATGTATTCGACTTCATTAAGTCAGAATTTCTAAGTTTTGGACTTCCAAGATCGTATCTAGCAAAAGGCCGGAAGCTGCTGTGTGCCACAGACATGGAAGGGTCATGTAAACCATCACATGTCCATATGAGTGGAACACTGGGACGCCAAAGCTATAAAAAAGGGTGAAGATCAGTGGGCACTGACCCTTGAAGAAAATACCAGCTTTTAATGGTAAGGGGGGAAAGTGTGGTGCAGAAGAAAGCATAGTGTTTTTCTGTAAAGGGCCAACCAATAAATATTTTAAACTTGTAGACCACAGGTACTCTTGGTCATAATCACCCAACTCAGCCATGTTAGCAAGAAAGCAGTCATGGACAGTATGTCAACTAATGTGTGTGGCTGTGTTCCAGTAAAACTTTATTGACAAAAGTACAGGTAGCGGGCGGGATCTGGTCTGGGGATCAGGGCTTGCCAACTCCTAGTATAGCAGATGTGCCCTCAGGTGGTCTCCCCATGAGCTACATCCTTATATGATCTCCTCCCCTGGGGTTCACAGAGTCTGACTTGCTTTTTAGACAATAGAATATGGCGAAAGAGTTTTGCAAATATAATTGAGATCCAGATGAATAGGTTCTGAGTTAATCAAAGGGGAGCTTATCCTGGGAGAGCTTAACCTAATCAAATGAAAGCCTTTATGAGAGGTCTTTCTGTGAACAGAGATTCTTCTACTGGCTTTGGAGAAGTGAAGTGCCGTGATTCATAGCTGCGAGAAGAGAAGTCAGTTGATGACTCGAGGGAGGTTGGAAGCAGATCTTTCTCTAGTTGAGCCTGTGACAAGAGCATAGTCCAGCCAACATGCTGATTGCCACCTCGGAGACCCTGTGAGGAGAATCAGCTAAGCAACACCCTTGTTCCTGACCCACAGACACTGAGGTAATAAACATGTGTGTGTTAGGCCACTAAGTTCACAGTAGTTTGTTACACAGCTTAGAAAAGTCGTATGCCTGCTAGATGAAGTCTGCCATCATTTATGTAAGAAAGGGGGAAAGTAATACTGTCTATGCACATATCCTTAAATGTTCATAAAGGAACACTAGGAAGATAAGCAGGCAATTAATCAAAGTACCACAAAGTGAGGGAGAAATGGGTGTATCTGTGGGGTGGGCAGCAAGAGTCTTCAGACCATAATTTTTTGTATCATTTACATATTTAAACCTCGAGTTTTTTGTTTATTTAAAAAGCTAAATTAAGTTTTGAAAAAACCTCCTACTTCCCCATTTGGTAATCAAATACTATTTTTTCTGATCTGTGCCTTTCATAAGTCACAGTTACTGTGTATATTCCTGATATCTTTTGCTTTGATTCTTTTCTCTATCAACAGTGCTAATATAACCTGTTTCTTTTCCTTCAAAACGTCTTCTTTTTAACCTCAAATTCCCGCCTTCCTCAGGGTCGTTCTCACAGCCCCTGAAACAGAGGCCGGCGTGGGGGACACCCCCAGGGGATGCTTGCTGAGTGGATGAATGAATCATGGCGACCCTCATTTTGGTGTTTTTCTTCATGGCGAACCCACTTGAACTACTCCTGGTCTAGACAACTCTCTCCCCCTGGGGTCCAGATTTCACTCTCCACTTGAAATAAGGCATCTTCTTTGCAGAACAAGCTGCCTCGCCGCCTCCTTACCACCCACCTACCGTCAAGAGATGTTGATGAAACATAATTCCTAAAGCATTTTAAACATCTTTCGGGAATCTGTTATGCAGAGAAGACATAGTGATGGCAACAGCAAAACGCGGGCATCTGTTCTTCTCTGGTTCATTTTCTGAAAACAACTTTGTCTTTCCAGCCTGCTCGCTCTCAGCTGAGCCACCTTGCAGAGATCACCGCACATGGGGACTGGTTCAGAAGATTTGGCACAGCCACCCTGCCCCCTCCCCACTCCAGCTCAGCCCTGCCCTGATCAAAGCTCAGTTTGGGAGGCTGAGATACTCTGCCCTCCAGTCTTTCAGGCTTTCCCTTTGCCTAGCAAGTGGACCTCTGCCTGGTACCAAAGACAGAGACCCTAGTGCCACGTGTTCCCTCATAACCAAAAATATATGTTTCCCTTTCGTTCTCTTCTATGGACTGGAATCCTCTCTCTCCTTAGTCCCCGATGGTTCTCTGGAGCCAAAAAGAGGCAGTGAGAGTTGAAAGGAGGGGTAAAGAAGGGCAAAGGACAGGCTAGAAACCTAGAAAGTCATCCCTTGAGTCAGATGAGGCTTGAAGGGTCAGGCTGCCCTCAGGCTTTCACTGGGTTCTAGCAAGGACTTCTCTTGGCCTGAATAAAAAGTGATATAACCTCAGATGTGAGGACACCTTCTGGCATACGCACACATGCACACACATGCACACGCACACACACAACACACATGGGCTTTCCCTGGCAGTTGGGTGCCTTACAATGCTAACCAGAGGCCAGCTAATCTGTCCCATCAGGAGCAGGTACCCTGGATGCCCTTAGCACCTTAGGGATGATCACCATTTGCTGGAACACTTACCAAGTTCCTGTCCTATGTTCCTTGGCCTGGTAAGCAAAACCTGTCTAGAACCCAGTACTCTGTGCTTTTCTTTTCTTTCTTTCTTTTTTTTTTCTTTTTTGGTCCCATCTTAGTATCACCCAAGCTCCCAAACCCACAGAGAGATGGCCTTAAATAGTCCCTGGTTAGAGGTGGGGAGAGGAGGAACCATAAGTCACACAAACATACAAGATTGCCCCAGGTGGCAACAAAAAATTCCCAACTGAATCCAAAGAACCAATAATGAGGAGAAATAAGGTCACAATATATTGTTAAGTTTAAAAAAAAAAGGGAGGTTGTAAAACAGTGGGTTCTACAATCCCATTTTTCTAAATACATACATTTTACAATTACCTTAAGTTTCCCTGAAAACTTAGACTCGCCTACCTGACCATCCTCTCTGCATGACCACTTTCATGTCTGCCAGCAAATCCAACTTGACATGTCCTAAACTGAGGTGAGGATTCGCCCTCCCAGCTGTTCCTCCTGGAGTTTCCTCCATATCAGGAGAGGGTGGCCCCACTCCTCTCAATGATCAAAAACCACCATAGCTCCTCTTCCTTTTTCACCAGATGGTCAATTCACCATTTGTAACAAAATTGAAACAATTTCCTGGAGAGTAGATAGCAACAAAGACAGAGGAAACAGAAAATAAACAAGAAAATTACAGATTCAGTCTAAGAGGTACAACAGCCTAAGAACTCCAACTGTTGTTGTATGGGATAAAAAAAAAGACAGAAAGTGAAGGAAAGGAAATTATTATTTTTTTAAAACTGACGTAAGTTTTCCAAGGACTAACAGATCTGAGTTTCCAGATTGAAGGCTTTTTTTTTTTTTTTGCAAGTTCTCAGCACAATGATAAAAATAGATCCATGCCAAAGCCCACCACTGGGAAGTTTAGAGCCCAGGAACAGAGAGAAGATCCTAAAATGTTCGGAGAAAAAATGCAGGCCATGAACAAGGAGTTTTAAAAGAGCAGGCCATGAGAAGCATTCAGTTTCAAAACAGCAGCTCTAGAATTGAGAAGAAAGGGGAGTGATGCCTTCAAACCTCTAAGGGGAACATAATTCATACCCAGCCAGTCAGATTTGGGGAGAGAATAAAGATATTTTCAGGTGTGCAAGTTGTCCAAACATGTTTTAGTTCCCAGGATTCTTTGTTAGAAAACCACTGCAGGATGTGTTCCACCAAAACAAAGGAGCAAACCACAAAACAAGAGAAGGGTCTAGAAAGCAAGAGTCCATCACAGGGGAGAGAAGAAAGCATTCCCAAGATGATGGTAGATAGAGGCAACAGTGCAGCAAGGGGGGGGTGTGTGTGGTGGGGGGACAGGATGGGAAATAAACAATGCATGTGAAAAGCATGAGAACTGGAGGGAAGAGAACCCACCAAGAAAAATACGGATCTGAGAGGTTATCAGTATGTTTCTCCATACAGAGTTCTGACAGAGTTTGAAGACAAGTTATTGACAGGTGTAAGGAAACTAGAAAAAACAAAGCAGTTATTAACTCCAGGAAAAAAAAAGTTGCAAAAGAAAAGAAATGATATCATAGGATATGTTTCAACTGTGAATCATGTAAATATTACAAAGATATAGACAAGATCATATAAATGCAAAATGCCAGTCTGAGAAATTGTAATACTACATGTTGAAAGGATGTGGTGAGGGAAGTAGAGAGGAGGCTGGTGTAAGAAAGCCAAGGTATCCTCATTTTTCATGGAGGAAGGTCATTAGATACTAATCAAAAGCAAGAGCAGTATATCTTTGTTATTTAGAAATATGGAAGATCAGGAAAAAGTAAGACACCTATAATTGCTGAAATTGATCACCTCTCTGAAGTGGACATGGGGGTGAGGAAGAGAGGGACAGTAGACTCTGTTTTCATCGTAAGCCTCATAGTACCTCTTAAACTATGAACACATTTATGTATACATATTATTTTGATAAAAATTATTTAACATAATACAGAGTCACAATGAAAATCACCATGAATTCCCCCAGATAAAAAAAAACTTTAATTTCATAAAAATGAAGAAGAGAGTTAAAATCAACAAAAGTTTAAATCAATAAGAACAGGGAAATTAACATTCTACAGAATTTTCTACACTAGTCTAACTTACTTTCTTTCAGTGAATAGATTTTGTCACCAGTGATTTGTTTCATTCTTTTTATATAAATTCTGAGACATTATAATGTGAATTTGAAGTTTTTACAAAAATGAAGTATATTTTACTTGTTGCTGAGTCTTGGTACCTGGCACAGTGCCCAGCATCTAGCAGCTTCTCAAGGAATATTTGTTGACTTGAATTCAAGTAACCCGATCCTCTTTGGGTCTGAGTTTCCTCAGATTTTCTCTCAGATTCCATTCAGAACCATTTCCATGAAAAACATTTCTAAATTTTCTGTAAAACTTTGCAAAGACATTAGTCATTAACTTGTTTAATATTCCTTTCAGGAAGATCCACAAGATACATTTTTCTCTGAATTTAAAGCCCACCAAAAAAGTCAGTCTTCTGATGAAGTGGTATCTAGCAATGAGAATTATGTAACCACACTTTTGCCTTAACTCCTGGGACTACAAGTCTACTTTAGGTTAATAACTTGGAGCAATTTAAATTTGATAGACTCTAAATTTTTTAACACATATTCAGAACATGGAGAAGGACAGATTTTCTTCTTTTTCTAAGGTGTTGTCTTTAAATAGATATTTATTCTTGAGAGCATGTATTGCATTTTCCACTCTTTTACAGACCTGACAGTGGAAAAGGTTTTTATTTATTTTCCTGAATGAACATCTAAATATCAGAAGCCCTGAAATTCATACAATAACTAAAATCCTGATGCTGTACAGAATTAGCAATAAATTACATTCTTTATATGTTTGACTAGCTAGGTAGTATACGCATTTACTCACTCTGATCATGTATCTGGAACCATCTCAAAGAGCCTGGCCCCTCATAAGTCCTAGGGCATCCCCCTTGGGATCCCATCTGGACAGACTTGTGATGTTGGGTTGGCAAGATGCCCTCCAGATTTTTCCTTTTGGGAACTCCTGTCCTCAGTAGACAGACTGACTCTTGCCCTGCCAGTTAATGATTTCCTTGCGTGTGTATTAAAGTTCTTCATCTTCTACTGTGGCTTCTCATTGGAAGCACAGGATTTGAGTGAATTGCTGTAAGACACTTGTCTCTGTGCATTTCATCCTCGATCTGTGCCCCTTCGCCTCCTGCACCATAAACTCAATATCTTCCATTCTGAAACAACATCTTTCATCTTCCATGAGTTTGTTCTCTTTGCCTGTGCTCAACTCTGCAGACACACTGGGCTTGCCATTGCCCTCATTGTCATAGTATCCATCAATGTGAGGACTGCTATGAACCATCAAGCAGGTTGTCAGTGATCATCGCTCTCTCTCTTTCATAAATCTGAGAGAATGGACACAGTTGGTTGTCTGACAAGCAGTGAAAATCTTCACATCAGATCAGGACAGTTATGATTTCACCAGAGACTTCTATCCCAAGGGTCAGGTCCTCAAGTAAAAAGGCAACTTAAACATGTTCAGATCTGTCCTAGAAAAAAATGGTGATCTAGACAACTTTACCTAAGTGGCAGCCTCATCTTGCCTTTGAGAAGTCCTGCATAGATTTCTTATTCTTGGATATATAAAGAAACTGCATGCCAGAAAAATGTCATGGATCTGAGGCTTACCAAGCCTGACATTTTGAAGGACCTAGTCAACAGAGGCCAGTGGATAAAAGAGTGCTCAATTCTGCAAGTTGAGAATGGTTAGTTAGAATCTGTCTCTTCAGAAGGGACTCAATCTTATCCATGATATGTGTTTGCAGTGAGAGTGTGGAGGTAATACACAACCCACTTGTCTTCCTAACACTTGAGCTTAGCAATGAGATGATTACTATGGAGTTGTCAAAATCTTCTTTACCCAAGTGGATTTCTTCAGATGAAGATTTGATATAAAAGATTCTATCATCTGAAGGGAAGAGAGACACATCAAAATGCCCTTTCCAAGATCCAAGATAAATGTAAATCTTTTATCACCAATCTTTTTGTCCAAGCCATGAGCAGAGGTCATGCCCAGTTTCAGCAAAGAGCTATTAAAGTAAGCTAAAATTATAAACAATCCTCCTACAATTTCCTTCACTTTTTCCGGAAATGTAGAAGAGAACTTCTCAGGATGGAAGCCTTTGTTCTTCCTTGTACTCCACATGGGACTACTTCTTTCTTGTGTCATTCACATATACCACTGCTCCCATCACCATTGCTGCCATCACCACCACCCCACCACCATCACCATCACCACCATCATTACCACCTCCATCCATCCATCATCACCATCAACACCATCATCACCTCCACCACCACCATCATCATCACCATCACCACCACCACCATCACCATCATCACCATCATGACCACCCATCATCACCACCACCATCACCACCACAACCACCATCATCATCATCACCATCACCACCATCATTACCATCACCACCACTACCATTATCACCCATCATCACCATCATTACCACCTCCATCCATCTATTCAGCAGCAGCAGCACCACCACTGTCATCACCACCACTATGTAAACCCAAAAGTATCCATATAAATCCTTAGTGATGAAATGATTTTGATGGCTTTCACTGCAGTTTGATTCACTACACCATTACTGGTCATTCAACCAATTGTTCTGAGTTCATAAAGGCCACAAACCTTGGGATGGTATCAGTTTCCCTGATCATTGGCTGTGGTCTCCACATTCTCCTGATAGAAGACACTCACAGGAGGATTAATGATACCAGAAGAGCACAGGGCTCCAGGGAAGGGGGGGTCTGGTTGATTGAGGAAGAGTATAAAAAATATAGGAGTTGTGTGGAATAAATAAAAACTGATCTTTGGTAATAAAAAGTTTTATACCTCTTCATATTCTAAATTAGATATTTGTTTCACACTGTACATAACATAGCACTTTAGCTCTTTTAAATTATCTTACATCTGACAGTTTTTCCATTAGTCATAACTAGATTGCATTAGTCACTTACTAAGACAAGAGATGATTCAATATAGTAACGAAGTCATGTTCAAAATAGGCTCAGAAATGTTTTTTTCTGTCTTTTATGTTGGCAAAATGTTTCCAATGTTATGTAGCTCTTGTTCTCTTTTCTATTTTTTTCTCTTTTCTATTTTTTAAAAATAATTTTCCTAGGGAGGCCTCATCTTTTAATGTAAAAATTAACACAAATGACTCATTCCTACATAACGGTACTACAATAATTGCTATTTGCTTCCAGTCTTTCTAGAGACAACTCACTCTGAGCATCTTTCTCATTGTTGGATTCAAGTCAGACGCAAGACTTATTGTTGCCCAAAGTTCTCAGCCACAGTAGATTTAGGCCTAAAAGGGGCTCTTCTTTGCATGATTCACCATGTAAAGTGCTGCATACGACCTGAATTAACTGCACCCTATTTCCAGTTTACTTCAGGGATGCTTAACACTTTTTGATGATTGGGCACTTGCTTTTTGTTCTGTCTCTGTATACTAGGCTAGAGCCTGGCGCATGTGAAATCCTTAGTAATTGTTAGCTATGTGGTTAGGATTATTGTCTTGTTACCTTGCCATTCTGCTTTACACTTTCTCTCTCATCTTTACTCTTGAATTTCCTCACTCTTCTCATTCCCTCTTGTCATTTCTGCATTGCACATTGCATGTCCTGGGAGAACTTACATGTGAGTGTCACCAACAAGATTTGTGAAAAGGGATGCTCTCAGTGTGTGCATGGTGGCAGAAAACAGGGTGTTTAGAGAAGGGCTGGGACAGCACCTCCTAATGGACTCATCAGTTAGGAAGTTGCCCCCGTCATGGGGGCCAAAATGACCTCCCAAAGACGGCTTTCTCTTGAGAAAGGATTTAAGCTACTGTAGGAGGTTATCACCCAGCTTCATCCACAATATTAGGAGGCTGGTGAATTGTCTCCATCATCAATCCAATCATTAGAAGGGAGCAAAACGTCCTGAATAAAATAATTTAAATATCTTTTAAAATGCACTGATAGGCCAGCAAAAGTATCAGACAAACTGGGTTGAATTGTGTCCTCCCAAATTTCATGCCCACACAGAACCTGTGAATGTGAATGTATTTGTAAGTTCTTTGCAGACATCAATTGAGATGTGGTCATATTGGATTAAAGTGGGCACTAACCCAGGGACAGATGCCCTTATAAGAGGGACATCTGGACACCGAGAGACACAGACACAGACACACAGACACAGACACAGACACACAAAGATGACTATGTGAAGAGGGAAGTGGAGAAGAGAGTTCTGGTTTCACAACCAGGGAACACCAGAGATTGTCAGCAACTCCCAGAAGTTGGGGAGAGGAAAAGAAGGATCCTTTCCCAGGCTCCTTAGAGGTAGCATGGCCCTACCAACACCTTGATTTCAAACCTCTAGCCTCCAGAACTTTGAGAGAATAAATTCTCACTGCTTTAAACCACTCCATTTGTGCCATTTGTTACAGCAGCCCTGTAAAACTAATACAACAGAAAGTCAAAGCCAACATTTGCTTGAAGGGCATTGGTTAAATTAAGGTAAACAAGAGCCTTGGTTCCCATGGGCTCAGAGGATGGGGTGAACAGGAGAGAAAAAAAACCAGGACTACTCAAGGTGAAGAAATGAACAGGAATCTCCACTTGATACATAAAGGTGGGACCCAGTAAGTACATGGGGAGACTAGCAATAAAGCTGCCCCCACCAAAGGTCACAGGAAGTCGTCTCCCAAACTGGCCCTGGGTAAAGAGGAGGAAACCTCTACTCTGAAAATCTGCGGCAATAAACCAGTCCTCGTGCAGTTTGAAGTCTGAAATCACACCCCCCAAATGATGTGAAAGGTCTTAACCTGGGAATCAAGGTTAGTGGGACTTGATCCCGTTAAACATCTGCAGGAGCAAATATAAGTTTGTTTTGGTGCACCCACCATCCTAAAAACAAATACAGCTCCTGAAGAACTCCTAAAAACAAATACAGCTCACCCCCTAAAATCACAAAACACAAAAGGAAGCAAGGTAACATGACTCCGAGAAAGGAGACTCCTCAACCAGCTGAGTCAGACCTGCAAAGACTTCAGCCCCTGAATTATCTGACATAGCAGATGGAATCCGTAGTTTAATAAATTCAAGGTAATAAAAGGAAATTAAACATCTGAATTAGGTGTAAGAGACTATAAATATGAACAAAGAGATTTAGAAAACAAAATTAAACCTATGTAAATAAAAGTTCAACAATTCAAATTAAAAATTCAGTTAGACACAGGTGAAGAGAGAATTAGCAAGCTAAAAGATGGCCTGGAAGAAATCTCTAGTGTGGAGATACTAAGAATCAGAAAAGTCAGGAAATGTGGAGGATTCAGTAAAAAGATTAACATGCAGGTAATCATAATTCCATAGGGAAAAATAAGAGGTATTTACAATATTTGAAAAGATAATATCCAAATGAATTCCAAGCCAGGTTGGATAAAAAGAAATTCACACCTAACAAATAGTGTGATTTTCAGTACACCACAGACAAAGAAATAAAAGCCAACTGCCTTCAAAGGGATGACAAACTGGGGACAGAGCTAATTTCTCAACAGCAATAATACTTTTTAAGAAAGCTAGAAGGCAGTAGAATGATATCTTCAATAACAGAAAATAACAGTCCAATAAAATTTTATATCCTGTGGGAGGGAAAAAAATGTCTTTCAGGAATGAGGACAAAATAAGGTCATTTTCAGATCATGAAAAACTGAGAAAGTTTACTAGAGGAAAATAGAACAGATGTACTTCAGGCAAGGCAAGTAAGTGCACATTGATGGTGTGAAGTGAAGAAGAGTGATGTGCAAAGACACTGACAGGTACAGATGAATCTAAACAAAACTGACTACAATGAAAGAATAATAATTTCTTGGGGGATTAACAGTTTTTAGAAAGATTGAGCTAAAATGCATAATAGGTCATTGGGGAAGGGAATAATTAGAGTTAGACTATTCTGGTGTCCTTATAGTGGTCAAGATTTTTGGAGAGTAGATATTCACGTTAAAATTAATTTCTACAATAAACACAAAGGGAACAGAAATAAGATATACAGAAAACTAGCACAGGGAAAGCAACGAACTAGAACAAGCACTTAATGGTAAATTCAAAGCAAGCAAGAAAGGAGGGAAAACAGAAAAATCAGAATAAATAGAAAGCACAAATGAAGGTGTTAAAAATAAATCCAGATAAATCAATTACTACAATTTTTTAAAGGGACTGGATATGTCAGTTTTTAAAAATATATCAAATTGTATTTTTAGATCAAATTGGATTTTCTTTTTTAACTCACCTACCTCTTTTTATAAGACACACACTAAATTATCTGGCTACAAAGAGATTGCAAGTAAGGGGTTGAAAAATATGTATCAGGAAAATATTAAACAAAAAACAAGAGGATATTTATTTGATACAGAAAACTAAAACTTAAGGCAAAAAACCTTAGTGGAAACAAGGTTACTACATAAAGCTACAAGTACAGCAATGTACCAGGCAGGTGTTCCTATTAACAGACCTTACAAATAGAACAAAAATGGACAGAGCTACAGAAAGAAACAAAAATATTCACTATCATAGAGGGAGATTTTAACATGTCTCTGCCAGGAACTAATTGACCATCCCCCAGAACAGCTGACTCCAGGATGGTGGCAGGTGGAATGCAAGATAAGTCACTGTGCCTAAAAACACGGAGGTGTTCAAGGAATGATGGGATAATCTCAAAAGAACACAGGGTTGCTTTGAAGAGGCTACCATTGGCCAAACCTGGGACAATTTGAGCATGAAAAGAAAAGAAAATGGTAGTAAAAGGGGTGCCTGGGTGGCTCAGTCGGTTAAGCGTCTGCCTTCAGCTCAGGTCATTCTCCCAGGGTCCTGGAATGGAGCCCCACATCGGCTTCCCCACTCAGCAGGGAGCTTGCTTCTCCCTCTCCCTCTGCCCCTTCCCCTGTTTATATGCACATGCTCTCACTCGCTCCCTCTCTCTCTCTCAAATAAAAATGTTTTAAATGATAGTGGTGGATCACAACTCTTTGACTAAAATATGAATCTATTATATATATTAATTAGTAATGGATCAACCAGTAAAAAAGAAAGAGAGGCTCTCTCTTACAGTAGAATGCCAACTAACAAATCCCAAAGATCATCAGATTGGAAAATTGCTGTTTGGCAACAAAATAATAATAATTGATTCAGACAAAAATCATCCATAGTGCTAGATCTGGAGGGGTAGAGTCTGATAAGGAATAAAATATTTCCGTGGTCTCAAACTATCTCCCCACAGGATATTTATTACTTACTTATTTATAAACATCATCTTTTACTTAATACAAACATCATCTTAACCTAGTGGTAGAAGAACCAACCTCAGTGGCACCCCTGCCCACTGAGCCACCCGATGGGGTGCACGGGAAAGACACAACGTCCCTTCCAGGACATCCTGCCAGGTGGTATCGCTCAAATAAAACCATGAGGAAACATAAGGCAAACATAAATTGGGAGACACTGAACAAGTGAGAGGCTCGGACCCTTCAAGAATGTGAAGGTCAGAGAAAGAGGAGGAACAGGGATGAAGGAAACTGCGAAGGCACAGCCACGGGATACAGGGTGTGATCCTGGGTTGGATCCCGATCCACGAAGGACACTGTTGGGCCAGGAGAGGCCCTCGGGAGGGTTTGATGCTGTAATGCACCAAGCCGATGTCTTGGTTTTGATTCCCTGAACTTTGTGAATAGAAGCGTATCTTGCATGCAGGAAATACGAGGTGTGCAGGATACCGATCTGTCATGTCTGCAGCTTCTGCCCAGGACACCCCTCTGGGCTTTCTCATCTACCTCCATTCGACTACCACAAGGAACAGACTTCCCAGTGCCAATGAACATGCTCACTGGAGATCTGGGAGCTCAACTGGACTTTCCAAACATCCAGGACTGATCGTGACAAGTGCTAACCTAGAAGTAAGTGACAGGGGACCATGGAAAAACTTGCAATAGAAATGATCCCCCAGAACAAAGCACCCAGGCCTCGTGCTTTGCAAAACGCCCCCATGCCTGAAATGGGTATTCTTCCCTCAGCCATCACTCTGGGTCGAAATGAGCCTTCTTGCTTTAAAGAAAAGTAATCTCTGTGCACTGCAATCTTCCCGACCCTGGTTATAGTCCCCAAATTCTCCATCGGAAGGGATTCCCCACCACTTCCTAGACCACGTGCTGGGATAGAGAGCGAAGACTCCAGGTTCCAAGGCCAGGGCACACACTGCTCAGTCGGCTCCCTTGTCTAGAAAGAAGGGTTAGTATTAGTGGCTTCAGAAGGTCAGCGGCAGGGTTCAAATACCGCAACAGGGGTAACGCCCTCGGTCAATTAAGCTTGTTTTTATTCTCAATGTGCAGGTACGCTCCCCAGACCATTTGGGAGAGAAAAGACGTCTAAGGTGCTAAGGTTCACATTCAGCCTGGTCTACTGTATAATAAGCTATCGGTAAGAAAAAATTTAAAAAACAAGGTTCTAAATAAAATAAATATCGGCCCAATTTTGTCACACACCTCATGGAACTGGCTTAGTGTGTTCCTGGTTTTTTTCTCTTTATTTTATGAATTATGCCTTCATTTGGCATCGAATAAATGTCCAGTAACACTGTACACTCACCTTGAGCAGACGGGCCGAGGGCTTTCCTGTTAACCCACGCGTGCACTGTGTACCACCGGCCTCACACCCCAGGGGGGCATCCGGGATGTGATGCGGGCAGGTGCCTCTGGGCAGAAAAGGTTGGGTGACTGAGGACAGACAGGTTGGAAGGGAGACACCGTCTTCACCCTATACTTTTCTCGTCTTTGGAACTCTGTAGCCCATGAATCTCAAACCTTTTTTTAAAAAAATCAGTCGAATTAATGTTTAAAGACAAGGTTTTCATTTAACTAAACCCAAATCCTGACAGCTTGGAGCACCTTCGCCACCCACTCATTTGAGTCATGAGTTTAGAAACCATACTTCATCTTTATCCAAACTTGAGTAAATGTATAATTTTTTAAAATATTACATTACTGAGTTGGCAGGCAATGGAAGGAAAGGGTGAAGCATAAGCACCAAATGTTACCATGCATCTCAAAGAGTAACGATGAATTCTCTGGGGACTTAGCGAGCAGGGAGAAAGTGACGTGAGGAAATGACAAGCAACGCAGAAGCGTTGGTAGGAGCCCAAGGTCTAATGGTGACCAGTTTAGCTATTTCGATTCTAGCTCAGGATTTACCTGGATGTGAAAATCTGAAGTAAATCCACAAGTATTAGCCTTTAACATGGGAGGAGTTTAGGGCTGAGGAAGGATTACCGTGTAATTATAATGTCCATGGCTATAACTAAGATCTTCTCTAATTAGCTAACGATCTTGCCGGGGCTTGTAACAATTAGAGGGGCAAGATAACACAGGAATTTATCACTGATGTGTACACGTGTGTGTGCTTCAAGTCTGGAATCGGCGAACTAACCGGACAAAAGGGCTCTGAAGAAGACCAGCACAGTCTTCTGGAAAATCCAGAAGGAGAGAAAGGAGTGAGACACTGATGGGAAAGGCAGAGCTGCTTGAAGAACAGAAAAGCTTCTCTTGCTCTGAGGTGTGAGAGGACCATTCAGGGAGCTGGGCTCATGCACCCATCAGAACTGGAGATGAAACGCACGCCCGCTGGGGAGTGACGAGCAAGGAATCCCATAGCCTGCAGGAGTGAAGGCCGCACACCCTTGCCAGGGACCAACCTCTCCAGATGCCTTTACTTGCTGAAGAGGGAACCCCTGCCAGCCCTGCCGCAGCTCAGCCAGAACCATCTCAGCTCAAGCTGCCCTTGTCTCCGGCTCAACCCCACCCTGATCCTCATAACTGCCTCCCTGCTTCCACCCTGGCCCCTCCAGTGCTCTCCTCGCAGCCTCCAGGGCTCCTTTAACCAAAATCCCACCATGTTCCTCCTCCTTTCCTCATCCAGCATGGCTCCACACTTTCCTTCCAGGAAAGTTAAGCCCTTAGATCTTTCCAACAGCCTCCGTGTGATCTCTTCCCCTTCTTGGCCTCGTCTCCTCCTGTCTCCCCCATACTCACTTCAGGCCAGCCTCACCGGCCTCCCTGTTGTCCCTCTGACAGGCCTGGCGTGGAGCAGCCACAGGGCCTTGACCCTGGTTGTCCCCCCTGCCAGGAATGCTGCTTCCCAAAACAGACCCCTGGCTCCATCCCTTACCTTGTTCTTGTGTTGATGCAAAAGCCACATTTTCAATCAGACCAACCTGCTCACTCAAGACAAAATGGCAGCCTCTGCCCCCACCTTCACACTCCAAACCCCCTTGGTCCCTACACTACTTTCCCTGTCTTCCCTAATCCTTACTCCCTTCAAGCATTTTGTATACTTCCCTTACTTACTAGGTTCTTTGTCTCTCTGCCTTTGCCAACATATAAGCTCCCAAGGATGGAGAAATTTTTTTTTTTTCCCCACTGATGGTCCTGATGGATCAGGGCCTAGAACAAAGATGAAGGTTGATAGGGCGCCTGGGTGGCTCAGTGGGTTAAAGCCTCTGCCTTTGGCTCAGGTCGTGATCTCAGGGTCCTGGGATCGAGCCCCGCATCGGGCTCTCTGCTCTGCAGGGAGCCTGCTTCCTCCTCTCACTCTGCCTGCCTCTCAGCCTACTTGTGATCTCTCTTTCTGTCAAATAAATAAATAAAATCTTAAAAAAAAAAGATGAAGGTTGATAAATACAGCATGATTTATAGGTAGGCGTTGTGGCAGACCAGGAAATGTAAGTTTTCACCAACTTTTACTCCCTTCAAGTTTATAACAAGGCAGAGCCTCATTAAGAAATATCTGCTCAGCTGGCCTTTTCCAAGAGAGGTAATGTGCCTGGCCCACATATCAGGTATTCACTGGAGGGCTGGAGGAGGGGGGCGTACCAGCCAGGACAACATCAGCCAGAAAAATAATTGCTGTGGGGACTCACCGTCCTGAATCTCACAGCAATAATGAGAACCTTTGTTTCATTCCGTTCATTCACGGTTTGCTTGCAGTTTACAAAGAACGTGAACGCTCATTCTCTCCTTTGAGCCTCTGCGTCCCCGTGAATTATGGATTAGTAATGTTGTGTGCACTCCACCCACGATAAAGCTAATGTTCGGGGAGGCCTAAGGTCACCTAAGGAGCAGAGGCTTGGGGAAAATGGAAACGTTGGTATCCCACATTATGCACTTGCCTCTCTGAGGTGATTGACACATGGGAGACTATTAGTAGGATTAACCATTCGGGGAACTTTTGCTGTATTAGTTTATGTTCACCTTTTTACCATTCACAATAGAACAGCGCAGAGGCAGACACCCACACTAAGCAAGTGTGCAATCTAGTGAACGACTTACTATGTGATGAACCCATAACCACCGCCCAGAGCAGGAAATAGAGGTTGGCAGCCACCCTCTCAAGTCCCTATGGGCAGCCTGCCGATCCTGCACACACCCTCTCTCCCACCAAAAGTGACCAGTACCCCCGTTTCTGTAACAAAAACTTTCTTACACTTTTTTACAGTTTACCATCCAAAGTGTATCCTTAGACACTACAGTTTAGGTTTTACCCATTTTTGAAAACTTGGTAAATCTCTTATTTATTTATTTATTTATTTATTTATTTATTTATTTATTTATTTGACAGAGAGAGAGAGAGCACAAGTAGGCAGAGAGGCAGGCAGAAACAGAGGAGGAAGCAGGCTCCCTGCTGAAAAGAGAGCCTGATGCAGGGCTTGATCCCAGGACCCTGAGATCATGATCTGAGCCGAAGGCAGAGGCTTTAACCCACTGAGCCACCCAGGCGCCCTGAAAACTTGGTAAATCTCTTAATCCATAGTTTTCCCTGCCATTATCTCTCTTCCTTAAAGTGTGTCTACTGAAAAATCCAGGACTGTGGATCTGCAGAGTGTCTCACAGTCTGGAGCATGCACGTGCACACACATGTACACACACACATGAAAAATACCTCTTGAGTCCATGTTGTGTTAAATTCAAATTCAGGACTCAGAGGGTTTTTTTCAAATCTCTTTTGCATGATGCCTGCATATCCCATCTTCCATCCCAAGAATCCACTTTCTCAAAACACAGAGGATGACAATCAGAATATTCCGTGATTACCTGTCTGCTTTGTTCCTTCTTATCAATATGGCTGAGAACACAAGGACACCACCACTAAGAATGATTGAAAATGGCAAAAAACACCCTTCCCCTTTCCAAAGGCTGTGCTATATCTTAGTGGTCAGAACGCAGGGTGTTACACAGTGTACTCTCCCTTTCTACCGTCACTTAGCCTTTGTCCTTAAAGCAGGTGGATGATTAATTTCCACCAGCAGGGCCATTCTGGTGACCTGGCATTCTGGTCATATGAAAACCATTCTTTTGTGGATTTCCTCAGAAGGGCTCATGGGAACAGTTTCCCCCAAAGCTTTCCTACTGATAAAAGCTCATCAGGCCTTTTATACTTGATGCCAGTTTATTGGATGTAGAATCCTGTCTTTTCATTTTTTTCCCTGGAGCATATTACACTCCAATTTTCTTTAGGCACAAAGCAAAAGAAAAGTCTCATGATGCAGACTCTGCTTTCCCTATTAAATCAAGTCCTCCCTCTGCCTGGTTAGTCCAAAGAGTTTCTTTTTTTTTTTCTGTTTTTTTTTTCTTTCAAATGTAATAATTGTGTTAGAACGTTTGGTGTTGGTTGTTCTGTATTGATAGTCTCAGCATCCATGGATTCCTTTGAATACATAGTTTCAAATATATATTTTTAAATTTCAAGCAATTTTCTAGAGGTGTCATTGTTGGACTAAGCTGTAGCGTCTTTTTCCGTGGGCTCCATTACCCATAGTTTGGATCCTCTTTGCCTGTCTTCAAAGTTGGCCACATTCTCTCTAACACTTTTGCTTTCTCTATTTCTTTTTCTTTTTTCATACAGAGATATAAATGACATAGAACACTGTATTAGTTTCAGGTACACAGCATGATCACATATGTGCATGTTGAAAAGTGACCCCCACCGTAAGTCTAGTTAACATCTCATTTCTTTTTTATCTAAAAAATGTCCCCCTTCACTTTCCATTTCTCATAAGGCATTGCTGTTCACTTCATTTGCTCTTATTTTTCTTCCAGCTTTGTCTTCATAACCAAACAGTGTTCTATCTTATTTCTAACTCTTCCTTAAAGTATATTACCTCCTTCTGAGCATTTCTTTTATTTATTTATTTATTTATTTATTTATTTATTTATTTGACACAGAGAGAGAGATTACAAGTCAGCAGAGAGGCAGGCAGAGAGAGAGGAGGAAGCAGGCTCCCTGCCGAGCAGAGAGCCCGATGCGGGCCTCGATCCCAGGACCCTGAGATCATGACCTGAGCCGAAGGCAGCGGCCCCAACCCACGGAGCCACCCAGGTGCCCTTCTGAGCTCTTCTTATTTATACTTTGTATCATTTCCTTAATACCTTTCAGCTCATTTTGAAAAAAACATGTCAAAGTTTTGATCTATTATTTTCAGTTTCTTCTTTTCAGTGTATGAGGACAGTATTCTGCTTTGTCATCTTTTTATCTTAGGGTAACTTTGTATGGAGTTTGATCTTTGATGTTTTTTCTGTCGCTCACCTTTGTGGACGTTTATTTATCCTCAGTTTTTGGAATTATTATAGAGTGTTTCCTTTCTGAGATTTTTTTCTTTGTTTTCTCCCCCTGTTTTTATCTAAATGATCTTTCTCCTTCTTGCCTGTGCCCTTCTCTTGCTCAGTTTGGTTCTTCTCCACCAGTTTCTAGTCTACATAGGAGACCCTATCCTGAAGAGGAGCTCCCGCAAGTCAGTTCCAAGTGTTCACAAAGACTAGCCTACCAAGTGCTCAGACATTTATCACTATTACGGCAGCCGGGGGGGGCGTCTAATTTAATCTGCTCTTCTCAAATTGGCCCACCATGCTTTCCAGTGAATATATGAGCTCTTCTGTGGGTTCTCCTTGTCTAAGGTCCATTGGACACCCTGTTCCCTCATTCCGCTTCATCCCCCACAGATGCTGATAATACCTAGATCTTGTAGCTACTGGTAATATGTGCCCTCTGACTGAAATTTGGAGATTATAGGACTACCTTGCAACTAACTTTATTGTAAATGTTGTCTATCCGCTTTGGTTTTACTATCCAGATACTCTGTTTATATGTGGCGTTTAAGAAGATCTAAAACTGCACTGCCACTTTTCTGCCAACTTTCAAGAATCCATTTGCTTTTTAAAAAGATGAGCATTCACCAAATTAGAAATGGTAGGATGCGTTGTGTTATGTTATGTTATATTATGTCATGTTATGTTATGTTATGTTGTTACATTATACTAGATTACATTCTCTTATATGTACATATGTATGTATTATATTCTCAGAGATACTTCCGTTTCTGTAAGCCAACAAAACACCCCCTAAACTCCTCCCTCCTCATTTGTCAAGGGCAGCACTTCTCAGCACTAATGGGCATATAATCCAGCTGGAAATCTGATACAGTTCTGGACCAGTGAGTCTGGGGTAGGACCAGAGACTCTGCACCCCTACCAGCTTCCGCATCATGTCATGCTGGTGGTCCACAGACCACAACTGGGTTAGTGAAAGTCCGGGTGTCAGCAAATTGTCATCACATTTCTGAAAGGTTAGCAACACGTGAGTCTAATGAAAGGTCGCTCAAAATCGGTGCTACTCTTGTAAGAGCTGCTTATTCTTCTTCATAATAAAAGAAGCTGAAATTCAATACACACAACTCTGAGGCTAGTATTATGCAACACAATATCACTTTCTCATTTAATCTGTACTCTTCTCATTTTTATAAATAATAAGATAGTTATCAGATAAATTTGTATTTTGGCTGGAATTGGGATGCAAACCTGAATTTTTTGCTCCAAAGTCCTCTCTCCTTCTGCTGCATCATGCTGCACCTTGTGCACAATTTCCTATTTTGGACTTTGCCATCTTGACTCAATTTTTTCTTTATTTTGTTCCAAAATATTCATTATTAAATTTTTAACAATTGCTCTCCACTTGTTGCAACATGTACATCAGTTTGGGGATATTGCTTAATAAATTCAGTGTAATCTTACCCAGAGCAACACAGCCTGGTTACCATGGCTTCTGTTTAGAAAGTGAGAAAACAGAGATGTGACATGAGAATATCGTTCCTTCACCAAAGGACTACTCTCAAGGTATCATCGTGATGCTTCTCATGACTTTACACTGAAGTAAGGTTCATAAAACACAGCAGGCAGACAGGTTTGATTGATTCCACCACCATCTAGATCCATGTTAAATAAATAATGTTAATTATCTCTGCAAAGAATTTAGGAATGCACAGAGAATAGCAGTGTTTTATAATTGGAGAAAAAGGGGAAACATGCCAGTTTTATGAAATACCAAATTAATGATTAAATGAATTAACAAAGAGTCATAAGATTCCAGAAATAGCCGGTAGCAGATGGCGGCCCTCCTCAGAGCTCACTACTTTAGAGCTGCCGTTTCTCTGACAGAGGCAAGGTTGTGCCTTATTCACTGCAGAACCTCAGCCCCTGTTCCTGCACGGGATAGTCAACTCCCTGCAGAGCATCTGCTCACATGCACGTCCCCTGCCCGGGATCTGGGACAAGCACTCTGGTGATTCTGGTCCTCAGCCAGAGTCAGAAATCGCTGTCAGCAGGCTCCCCGTGGAAGACGCTCCAGGGCACCAGGCTGTGAGAAGCCAGCATGGCTGGTTGGCATAGCCATACCCCAGTGGATTGTCCCGAAGTGCAACTCTCCTGGCATCTCTCACCGTCCCGTCCACCTTTGCTCAGCACAGGTGTGTTCTTTTGCCCCTGGCTACAAACCCCAGCAGCTGTGTGCTTCCGTTCACTCAGATATCATTAATAGTCCAGTCTTACAGCCATCACAGCTTTCTAGCAGATAGTGGAATGATGGATTCTAGGAATTCAAACTTTGAGATAACCCATGTGTCCATTCCCCGGGGGTGCTGCAGCAAAGCATGACCAAAATAGGTGGGTGGCATACACAACAGGCATCGCCTGTCTCACTATTCTGGAGGCTACAAGTCTGAAATCAAGATATAGGCAGGGTTGGTTCCTTCATAGGTCCATGAAGGAAGGCACTGTCCCCAGCCTCTCTCCTTGGCTTGTAGATGGACAGCCCTCTGCCCTCCCACCCCCAGCTCCCTGCATGGTCTCCCTCTACGCCCCCTTGCCTCTGTGTCCAAATCTCCCTCTTACTAAGGGACACCAGCCACACTGAATTTGCACTCCACAATGACCTCATCTTAATTGGATCATCAGCAAAGACCTCATTTCAAAATAAGGTCCCATTTGCAGGAACTGAAAGTTAGGACTTCAACATCTTTGGGGAAAACCCATTTCAACTATAACAACCCACGAGGCCATGGCACTTGGGAAGATCATTGTGATTGTAAGAGTATGCTACACTTTAGAAAATGTGGGCTAGAAGCCATTTGAATGAGTCTGATTGATTCTGATGTACTTAAAATTCATTGCATAACTGCACTACTGTGCTGCTGGTTCTTGCTCCCAGGGCCCTGTTGACATGTTTATGACGATCCCCCTTTGTTCACTAAGTGATGGGTTTGGGACTACCTCTTACCCAGAATAAGGAAACATTCTCCATCCCAGTCATGTTATCTTGCAAGCACTGTAGGACACATTGTTATTAGGGAGACTAATTAATGTGAAACATGTCAATTGGCACAAAGTCAGTGTTTGGCAGGTGAATCAGGTAAATTTCCAATCTTTTAAGTGTCCATCCAGATGAAGTTCTTGGCTTGGGGCTTGGCTCCTGGTAAGTGAAACTGGGAGGATGTCCCCGCTGCCACCCCTCCTCGGGAGCCCTGTGCCTCCTGCCCCTGCCCCTGCCCGGTGCCCCAGGGACCAGCAGACTGTGGTTCTCCCTCCATAGAACCCCTGCGTGCTGACTTTTACAGCCCATCGTGAGTTGTGCCGGACCTCCCGCTCCTGTGAGGTCAGAAGATGATCTGAAGGGCATCACAGGCCCCCCGAGGGTCAGCAGAGAAGGAGTCAGAGTAGCCCCATGATTCCCAGCTTGAGTACAACTGCAGAAAGACAGAAATACTTCTCAGAGATATTGAAGCATAGAGTCATTCTGGGTGTTTCCATCAACTGCATAAATTTTTTGCAGCTTGCCAGCTTTCCCAACAAACCTCCTCCTCCTCCTCCTCCTCCTCCTCCTCCTGTGTGCCTCCCCAAATCAGTAACAGAAGCCCATCAACCACACGCCCAAGCCAGCCATGCCAGACTCCTTCTTCTCTTCCAGGCCTGATCACCCACCACGTCCGAGGGGCCGGCCCGCTGACAAGTCCGCCTCTCTGCTCGCGCCCCCACTGCCTTCACGCAGCCCTTGATGCTCGCATCCTGACCTACAGTGGTAGCCTCTCACCGTGCACCCGAGTCCAATCAAGGGGAACAGAATTGGCTACCCCAAAACGACTCTCTTTGGCATGGGGATTACTTTAAGCTGGTTATTTTTCAGAAACTGTGGACATAAGTGAGGCTCTGAAAGTTGAGTAAAAGATCACCCTTTTGTAAGAAACACTTAACATTTATAGGGAAATCTCCTCTGGTAAGGGTGTCTCCCACCTACACCAGGAAGGCGGGGTACCTCACTCTCTAGAAACTCTTATCAGTGGGGAAGGCAAGGGCTTACATCTGCACAATAGCCTTACTTACCCTTGTTTACTGGGCTCTTCCCCATCACCCCCCATATCTTTTTTGGTCTTGAGCTAAAGACGGTATTTCAGAGGATGATGGTTTGGGCCACTTTGGGGAGCCCCTCAGCTCTCCTGGGGCCTCCCATGGATACAGGAGGCAGACATATCCTAAATCTTTGTTTGTTTTTCTCCTGCTAATCTGTCTTATATCCATTTAATTATTAGGCCATACAAAGAACCCAGAGGAGAAGAAGGGAATATTTTTCTGCCCCTACCCTGACCACCTCCTTTCTTCTTCCAGCAGGAGCAAGTCTTCGGATGGGGCTGTAGGACTGGAAGGGTAAGCCAGGACTCCAAATCAGGGTGTCGGCCTGTTCTCACTCTCTCTGCAGTTTCCGGAGAAGGATCCTTGCTTCTTCTACCTGCTGCTGGCCCTGGGTGTTCTTTGGCTTGCGGCAACATCCTTCCAGTCCCTGCTCCTGCTTCACATGGCCTTCTTCTTTGTGTGTTGGTCTTCACATGGTTGTGTGTGTGTGTGTAACACACTTGGACTAAGGGCCCATCCTACTCCAGCATGACCTCATCTTGAGTAATTATACCTGCAGTGACCCTGCTTCCAAATCAGGTCACATTCTAAGGGGCAGGGAGTTAGGGCTTGGACACATCTTGGAATATGGGTTGGACGATTGAAACCATTACAGACAGTACACTCATTCTTTAGACATTTTAGTGACAATAGCAAAGTCAATATTAGAGAAAACATCACCCAAGTCAGACCCTGGAGCCACTCACTGAACAGCAGTGGAGATTCACAGGGAAACCGAACAACCCAAGGACATGTTCCCTGGAAGCATCTTGGGAGACATCAGAGGGGTTATGTTCCTGCCTCTCATTTCTGGGTCTCTAAGAAGAATCCAGTCCGAGTCAATACAACATAAATCTCCACATAATATCAGTCAAGTACTNAGAGGGGTTATGTTCCTGCCTCTCATTTCTGGGTCTCTAAGAAGAATCCAGTCCGAGTCAATGCAACATAAATCTCCACATAATATCAGTCAAGTACTCTTTCTTTTTTAAGATTTTATTTATTTATTTGACACAGAGAGAGAGAGAGATCACAAGTAGGCAGAGAGGCAGGCAGAGAGACAGGAGGAAGCAGGCTCCCCGCTGAGCAGGGAGCCCAATGTGGGCCTTGATCCCAGGACCCTGAGATCATGACCTGAGCCGAAGGCAGAGGCTTTAACCCACTGAGCCACCCAGGCGCCCTCAGTCAAGTACTCTTGTTCTCTCTCAGGTTTACACAAAACCAATTCAAAAGCTTGGCTGAATCTCTTCCCTTTGAATGAACCTCAGTGTGGAAGGCTGAGCCGCGTGTTGGCCTGTGGTCATGCAGGGCCATGGGGGCTGCCACATGGAGCGGCAGACACATTTTTACCCTCACTTGTTTCTTCCCATAATGAGCCCAGCTCCCTGGGTTGCAGAATGGGATACAGCCCTTGGACCACAGAAGCCATCCTGAGACCAGTCCCAGCGCTGGGTCCCAGGCTGATGTGTACACACCATCAGCAGCAACTGTTGTCCCCTGGGGTTGCCCGGCTGGGGGTCTGAGAAGTGGGGCCTCACATGCTTCTGTGGTGAGAACAGGGGACACTAGGCAGGGACATGTGGGGCAGAGATGAGAGCGTCTGTGAGCTCCCCAGGCAGAACTGAGGTCCCTTCACTGCCACCCCCACTTGTCCTTCCACCCTGCCTGCTCTCAGGACACAGCATTCTCATCCCTAAGACCCTAAACCTATTGGTACCTCAGTTCTGAGAGAATCCCTAACTCGTCGCTCCCTCCCAGAAGTCTTGCCTGCATGGAACTGGCCCTACACGGGGACACCGCCCCAGCCCAAGGCCTGGCCGCCCTCTGCTTTGATGCCCCTCCAACCCCCCCCCAATCACCGGTCCCACAGGACGCAGGAACCACAAATACTTCAGGCATAATACATTTACATTCTTTAAACTTAATTAACGATGATTCTGCTCATCTCCTTAGAATTCAGTTAATTAATTAGGTAGGCCGTGACTTTATTTTTTTTTAAGCTAAGAGAAGACTGAACAAGGCTCTTTTCTTTCTCCCACTTGAAAGTCTCCTGAGATTCCCGTCCCATCTGTACAGCTACCCTCCGATCAGGGCGACGTTTCCCAAAGGCCCTTTGCTGGATAGAAGCATTTTAGGCCTCACGGAGGACTTTAACT
>LNAC01000088.1:4061765-4129035 GCA_002007465.1 Ailurus styani | reverse complement strand
AGAGAGAGAGAGAGAGAGACGCTTGGCCACTTCCTGCAGCTGCCGGCTGACGGGACCACGACCCTTCCCACAGCCTCCCCGAGGCCCTGACCGGCTGCAGCTGCTCAGAGCACAGTCAGCCTTTGTGGAACCCAGAGAAAGAATGAGTCGAAGGGGCAGGGGATGAGAGCCAGGGTGTCAGCTGGATGTGTGTGGAGGCCTCGGGGGTCCGCCGCGTCCCCTTTCCCCGCCCAGCCTGCCCGTGTGCCTCACAGGAAACACCTCCCTAAAGGGAGCACGAATTTGAGGACAACGCGGAGCTCCCCAGTGTAAGGGCTGGAGCCAACGGAGCTTCTACGCCGTATGACCCCCGCGCCCCCTCCATGCTCGCATCCTCGCCTCGTCTGCCAACCCCGTGAAGGCACGCCCCATTCCCACATAACGAAGCCCATGCCTTCGAAGCTAAGCACCTTCACCGGCTGGTGAGTGGTGGGGCTGGGGTCAAGGTCGGGACTGCCTGCCCCACAGCCTGGCTTGGCCCTCCTGGTAGGGCAACTTCCCGAAGGGGTCACCTGCTAGTCTGGGGACTTGACTTTGGGATGGCTGTCTTTAACCATGCGGAGCTGCAGACGGCCCTCCGACGGGGATGTTCTCACAGGGGAGAGAAGGGAGATTTTGCTTCCCCAGGGGACACGTGGCAATGTCTGGAGACATTTTGGGTTGTTGCAACCTGAGGCAGGGTNGGAGAGAGGGGAGATTTTGCTTCCCCAGGGGACACGTGGCAATGTCTGGAGACATTTTGGGTCGTTGCAACCTGAGGCAGGGGGAGTTTGCGCCTGACATCTAGTGGGCAATGCTCAGAGATGCTGATAAATACCCTCCAATGCGCAGGCCGGTTCCGAGAGCAAAGAATTATCCAGTCTCGAATGTCCATTGTGTGAGGTTGAAAACCTGCCCTACAAGATCTTGCCAGAACCGAATCCCTACTGGTATCCTGAATTAGCCAAAAGCATGGTAAAGAGAGAGCAGAGTCTGGTCTCACTAACTAGTTATTCATTTAATCAGTGTTTACTGAGTGCCAACCATGTGCCAAGCATTCGTCTAACTGCTGGGGATTTAGTGATGAACCAGACAGACAAGGTCCTGCTGGCCTGAAGCAGATAGTAAAAGGGTGGGCTGAGGTGGAAGACAGGAACAAAACTGGTAAATGCATTTTTTTTTTTAGATTTTATTTATTTATTAGCCAGAGAGAGAGAGAGCACTAGCAGAGGTAGCAGCAGGCAGAGGGAGAAGCAGGCTCCCAGCTGAGCACAAGGAGCCTGATGCGATGCTCGATCCCAGGACCCTGGGGTCATGACCTGACCTGAAGGCAGATGTTTACCTGACTGAGCCACCCAGGCGTCCCTAAACACATTTTTTAAATGCCAGAGTCAGATAAGGGCTAATCAGAGAATTGCAACAAAGTAGTGTAATAGAGAGGGATGAGATATCTGATTTTGATCTGGTCCCAGTGGCCCCCTGCAGAAGTGACATTTAAGCTGAGGTCTGAACCACAAGAAGGAACCAGTCATAGACCAATCAGGAGAGAGAGCTTTCTAGGCCAGGAGAGAAGACAGTAAAGATTCAAGGCAGGAAGGGGCTTGATGTGTCTGAGGAATAGACAAAAGGCCAGGATGGGAAAGGAAAGAGGGAAGGAGGTGGTGGGAACCAAACCTGCAGGGCTCTTGCAGTCAGTGAGAGGCGGGGGGGGGGGGGNGGGGGGGGGGGGGGGGGGGGGCTTCAATTTCTACCCAGGTGCAAGGGAATGATTGACTGTAGCGTTTAAGGAAGGAGAGTGATGGGTTCAAAAAAGCGTCTGCTGACACAGGAGAACAGATCATAGGTGGGCATCACCGGGAGCAGGGATATCTATTGAGATGGTTACCAGGTAATCCAGGAGGAGAGGGGCGGAGCTTAGATAGTGTGACAGTGGGGTGAAGACAAGTGCCCAGATGGGGGGTATATTTCAGAACTAGGGGTTGCTTATGGAAGGAGGGGTGAGGGCAGGTCTCGAATCCAGCATAACTCTTAAATTTGGCTTGAGCAAAGGGGAGCTGGAAGAGAAGGAGCGACCTGGGGTGGGGTGTGCAATTCAAACTTAGTGGTTGGTTCTGGCCAGTTCAGTTTCGGATGCACATGTGACCTCCAGTGGAGCTGGTACCTGGCAGCTGGATCTGTCCCCAGACTGGAGTTCCCAGAGTGGTGGGGCTGGAGAGAAGAGTGTAGGAGTTTCTCAGAAGTTAGTTAACTGGATCCTCCTCCTCCTCCTTTGGCTTTCGCCACTAAATGGGGCAGCAATGGGGTAAAACAGCTGCCGTGAAGTAAGCCAGGTAAAGCCCCTCATGCCTGCCACTGATTTCTTTCTGAGCATAGCAGGTGACTCCATTCCTCTTCCTTTGAAGGTGTGCAAATGCCCTCTAGAAGCACCCAACCCTGGGTTCTGATACCCAGTAAGTGAGCAGGAGAACAGGAATACTGAGCAGGGGCTGGAGAGGAGCAGGGTCTCGGGGAGAAAGGACAAGAGCAGATGTCACCCGGTGCTGGGACCTCCACGCACACACACTCTGACATTGCAGTGGACTCACCCCGGAGCAGAACTGATAGCCCTTCAGGGCCCTTGAGGGGAGAGGAAGCACAGTGACTTGCAGTTCCTGGAAATTTGCAAATGTGCCTGGAATTATGGAAATGTTCCTGGTCTTTCTGGAGGAAGTAGCTCCCCTCACCTCGTAAGAAAGCCTGAGAATGCCATCCATGGTTGGATCCTGAGACACCACCAACCCACCGTGGTGGCCACTAGGCATCCCGCCAGGTCTCCTGCCCCTCACGCATGACAAGGGAGGCTCTTGTCCAGGAATGGCTCTCACTACCAGGGCTAATTTCTTACAGTTAATGACCTTTCAGTAAAGAAACTGCTCCGCCTTCTCACTCTAATACAATGGCTCCTGAATTCTTGGGGGAAGTAGCTACACTTATTCCTGCTTCAAAGACAGGAAGCTGAGGGCAGAAATGGAAGGGGACAAGACCGAAAGGGAACATTCCTGACTACCCACTATATATTAAGCATGCTCGGTGAAGCAAGATGTACTCCCTCACTGACATTTCATAGCAAACCTTCCAGGTGGGCACCAGTTATTGCAAACAGAGATTCAGAGAGGTTGAATAACTTGTTTAAGTAACTTAAAAATAATGGCGGGGAAGACCCCTTGACCCTGAAGTCTTCAAAAACACCTGGGGCCATTCTACTGCTGTCTGCATGGGCAAGCTGTCACATTGGCCTTGACTGCTTGGCAAGGCCCTGTTTGAGAGCTGTGACTGAGGACTTTCTGATCTCTAGTGAAATTTCTGGTAACCACTCACACCCACTCTTGGCGCACAATTCAGTAGTTGCCAGAGAGTCATGGATATTTGGCTCGGTGACCGCCCCCTCTGCAAGATGACTTATGGTGACAGAGTGTTGGGGCTGCCATGTCCTTATCACTTCCCACCAACCAGGTGGCCCTGCTTGGATCCAAATGCCTCATCTTGACCTGACTGTATCTAGATTGCCCGTCTTGGGAGATTTAAATAACCTAATTAGCTTTGCTATTTGCCTTCAGGTTGGGGAGTTTCCATTTTTAGCAAAGTAGAAGGTGATTATTTAAATTGGTCAACTTTCTGCAATCCAAGTCAAATGGAGGGGAAATAAATTCACTATCACTGACAAGGTCAAGAAAACTGTCAAGAACATTTCACTCTAATAAAGACCAGGGATCAACTCTCATCTACATAAAGTGGAAAAGTATATTTACTCCTGGTTCTGAACCAATGCAAAGCATTTTCTGTTATATTTATGAAATTTTTCCCAGTGAATCTCATTATAAGATGAATTTTTATTTTATTTAACAAATGCATTCGTGCCAGGTAATATTGTATGGGACTTACAAGTATTATCTACATTGTCCTCTTGCTAACACACTAAGGTAGGTACTTCTGCTATTTATGTATTGTAGATGAGGAAACCCAGGCAGAGAACCACCCAAGTTCACCAGCAATCTGATGGCATTGCCAGGATCCAAACTCAAGCTCCACTCTGCAACATCTAAAATGAAGAAGAAAGAAAAGACAATAATAAAAAAAAAGAAATCCTTACTTTTAAAATAAATTTTGAAGAACCATTCTCTGATGTCCCCCAAGTGCATTCCAGTAACTTTCTTTCTTCCCTCTGCACCACATGCTCCTTAAATGTGTAACTCTGCCCTCAGGCTAACAGTCACCAAGTCTTCCTCTTTGGTTCTGAAAAATATCCTACAGCCTATTAATAAACAGATGCCTTTTAGATCAAGTTACTATTCATAACACACAGAACAAAATGGACCTGTCTGAGCACTGGCAAACAGCATATCTGTTAAGACGTTGGAGTGAAAAGATCATATCTGATTGATGAAAACAATCAGGTGCAAGGATAGGTTGTGATTAGTTACTGCATTAGATGACAGACTCCTTTTTTATTCTGAAACTTCTGTAGAGTATGACGAGTAGATTAAATTCAATCCTTTAGGAGAAAGGCAGGATATCAGAATATTCTGCTTTTTTTTTTTTTTTGCTATTTATTGGAACNAGATGACAGACTCCTTTTTTATTCTGAAACTTCTGTAGAGTATGACGAGTAGATTAAATTCATTCCTTTAGGAGAAAGGCAGGATATCAGAATACTCTGCTTTTTTTTTTTTTTTTTTTGCTATTTATTGGAATNGGATATCAGAATATTCTGCTTTTTTTTTTTTTTTGCTATTTATTGGAATGGAAGTAGAGAAAGTCCTCTATATTAAGAATGTTTCTCTTGAGTCTTTAGTAGACATTTATCATACAGTCTCTTATACCTGAAGCTGTGGGTCGTGCATTTCACCAAGATTTGACATATTGATTTCCTCACCCTCTGTAAGCATTCTCCCTTCCCTGCTTACCCAGCCTGGATCCCACTGTTTAGCAGATAAATTACCATTTTATTAAAACTCTTATTCCCTATATCCCTTCTGCTATACTCCCAGCAAAATGCCATACCCTGCTCTAGAGCCACAGTCTGCCAACTTTGTACCTTAATCTCATTTCCTAAATGTCCTGAATTGGAGATTTGGGCCACAAGCAGTTCATGGTCTCCAGCTGAGGCTGGACCTGGGCGCTCTTCTCAATCAATTTTTTTGCTTGTTCTTGCTTATGTACCGTGGTGGGCAAAATGATAGCCCCCAGAGATGTCCAGTCCTAATCCCTAAAATGAGGAATGTACTCCCTGACATGACAAAAGGGACTTTGCAGTTGTGAGGAAGTTAAGGCACCAGAGACAGGGAGATTATCCTGGATTATCCTGTGGGCCATTGTAATCATAAGGGTTCTAATGAACAGGAGGTCGGAGTGTCAGAGAAGGAGATGTGATGATGGAAGCAAGGATCAGAAAGAGAGAATCTAGAAGATGCTACACTCCTGGCTTGGAAGGTGGAGCAGGGGGCATGGGGCATTGAGCCAAGGTCTGGGGGTGGCCACTAGCAGCTAGAAAGTCTAGAATATAGATTCTCCTCTAGAGCATCCAAAAGGAACAGAGCCTCGCTGACACCTTGGTTTTGGCCCAGTAAGACCTGTTTTCAACTTCTCATCTCCAGAACTGTGAGAAGTAAATTTGTGTTGTTAAACCCACTAAGTTTATTATAATTTGTCATAGTGGCAGTAGGAAACTAATATACTGATTCCTCCTATTCCTCCAGAAAATACACCGAGATATCCCCTCTCTCTCTGTCAACTCTAGAGTTTTGTGTATTTTCTGTGGACCACTCCACCTATTATTTCACACACACAAAAATATGAATTTTGCCTTAATATCCCTTAAACAGCTAGTCACAGACCCCCCTACACACACACAGAGACACATATGTACACACAGACACACCTGTTCTGTACCTTGTCTCTTGTAAAGAACCCTAAATTGGTCTCACTGGTCTTTCTCTATAATCTTTTTGTTTTCAATTCTATCAATTCTTCCTTATTTATCTTTAATTTTTCTTTATTAGCCCTTGCCTTCTGCTATTTTGGGGGTTAATTTACCTTATTTTCCAATTACTTACATTTCTTTAAGTGGAAACATGGATTATTCATTTGAGAAATTTCTTCTAATACAAGGGCTTAATGCTATTAATTTTCCCCCTAAGCACTGTGTTAGCTGCATCCTATAAATCTTGAAATTTTGTGTCTTCATTTTCATTCAATTCGAAATATTTCCTAATACACCTTATGATTTCCTTTTTGACTCATGATTATTTAGAAGCTTTTGGTCTGATTTGAAAATACTTGAGATTTTCCCAGAACCTTTCTGTTATTATTTCTAGCTTGATGACATTATGATCAGAGAAATCCTTCTTTTTCATGCCAATTTCTTTCTCTCTGACAATAAATGTGCTCATGCCTTACCACTCTTAATAAAAAACCTATTCTTTGTCTTACCTATTACTCTCTAACTTTCATTTTCCCTTATGTCTCCTTTTATTCCTCTTACTCAGCCCTGAATCCTCCAATGTTTTTGGTTTCCTCCTGCTTTCCCACGCCTGGGCCTCTGGACTCCCATTGGTTCCATAAGCCTCTATAGCCTTCTAAGAATTTTTCTTTTTTGTTTAAAATGTCCAGAGCTCATTTCATTTGCTTCTAACCAAGAATCCTAACTGATGTAGCTTAAAACTACCAGAAATGTGCCCCTCGGCCACACCATGTCATAAATCCTCTCCCAGTTTCAGCATCTCATCACCATAGCAACCACATCTTGTGATATGTAGCAGCATACAGAGAGGTGTAGTGTTATGGCAGCCAAGTGGGAGAGAATTTCAAGAAGAAAGAGGTAAGGGATTGGGGCACATTCTGTTGTGAGGCCAAGTGGAAGGGAGCCAAAGCAGATCAGGGAAGGGGAGTGTGAGAGAACATGCACTAGGCAGGCAGTGAAGTGAAGCTCTCTGGGAGAACTTAAGACATGGAGGACATCCTTGGCTGGGTTTTTAACCCCTCAACACTTGTTCTTGGGAATGGATGAGTCCCATTCCAGTCTGAAGTACTCTTTTTTTTTTTTTAAGATTTTATTTATTTNGACAGGAGAGATCACAAGTAGGCAGAGAGGCAGGCAGAGAGAGAGAGAGGGAAGCAGGCTCCCTGCTGAGCAGAGAGCCCAATGTGGGGCTCGATCCCAGGATCCTGAGATCATGACCTGAGCTGAAGGCAGAGGTTTACCCACTGAGCCACCCAGGTGCCCCAGTCTGAAGTACTCTTGAACCAGGTAGGCTCTGGACCAGCCATCAGATTGCAGTTCTTACCATGAGGTTCCTCACACACTCTGAGCTCTGTGCACAGGCCTGGGACACCAGTCAGTGAAGTGTCATTGGTAAAGTTGCCAGGCTGCTCACTCACACCGTCAACCAGCTCTCCAACATACACTTCAAAAGGCAAATTTTCCAAGATCTCATTGAATTTCTCTGAGAACCCAACAGAGCATCTCTCAGTGAGAGGACAGCACAGGGCTCCCAGGAGACTCACCTTCTCCCTTTGGGTCTGGCCCCAAAAGCCAGTCTATACTTCAACTCGCTTCATTCATACCAAAGTGGTCAGAGCTCAAAGCTGTCTGGGTTTGAACTGGGTTTGAACTCTGTAACCTTTGGCAAGTTATCGAACACTTCTATGTCCCAATTTCCTCATCTGTAAAATGAGTTAACTAATCAGGCCAGGAAGGACTGAGTTAATATGTGTAAGACTTCCCAGGACCTGTGATAAGTCCCATATCAAAAAGTAAAGCTGCATCCCTGCATTGACCAGCTGAAGATCCCTTGGACCTGGCCAGCATTCAGCAGAAGAAAGTTCCAAGGCATCCTTGCAGGCATGGGGGTCTGTGTACAGACATGGGGTGCACCTTCAGGCTTGGGGTGCATGTGCAGGTGTGCAGGTGCCTGCGAGGGCATGGGAGTGTGCATGAAGGCATGGAGGTGTGTGTGCGGGCAGGGGTACAGGTGCAAAAGTGGGGGTGCACGTGCAGGTGTGAGGTGTGTATGCAGGAGGGGGTGTGAGTGCAGGTGTGAGGGTGCGCATGCAGGAGAGGGGTGCACGTGCAGGCACGGGCGTGCAGAAGCAGCTGAAGGATTGTGGGATCGGGGATGAGGGCAGCCAAGGAGACAGGGATGGAGGAAAGGACTGGGAGCCACAGACAGGATAGAAGGGTGGGGAAGAAAGTGGGAGAAAGAAGGAAATCGGCACATCTTCTTGCACATTTTACAAAAATAAATCCTTTTAGTAGCCTTCCCATGAGTTCAGGTTTCACTTCTCAGTGTGTCTTCCTGTGTGCATTTCCTCATCCAGCCTGGGTCTGGGTTTCCGTGAACTCGAGGCAAAGCTTCATCTTGTATTCCTCCCTGGCCTTCGTGTGACGGGGAAGAGGGCTGGGGATGGGAAGAAGGCGGGACGAAGAAGCAGGACATGAAGTTGGACTCTAACCGGAAGGGAGGCCCACCGGAGACTTATGATGCTAATTACACCGCGCAAGTGATCGCCGCTGAGGGACCCGGCCGCTGCCTCCTTTGAAGCTTCTCTCTTTCTGATCCTTCTCTTCATTCAAATGATATCCCGTAACAAAGCAAGAAGGATGAACTACAAAAAAGCGTAACCCCAGGGTTGCCGTAACTCCAGGGGAGCTGGGCCACAGAGGGTCCCAATTTGGAGCGAGGTCAGGAAGGGAGGGAGAGCATTTCCTCCTCCTCCCTCCTGTGGGGGCCGCGACTCCCCGGGAAGCCTGGCCACACTGCTCCGGAGTGTGAGCCGCTCACGCTCTTTCCCAAGATTCCCCCTGGAAAGAGTTTGTACGTGACTTTCAGACGCTCTCAGTTCATGAGACAGCAACAAGGGCCCTTATTCTGATGGTCTGTCTGGCCTGTTGGGAGCACAGAGCATCTGGCTGCCAATATAACCTGGTCCCAAGGCCAGAGCAGCCCGGCGGCGGAAATGCAATCAGGGTGACAGCAAAGCGAGGCTGACAGGCCTCCCCCTCTTCGGATGCAAGATCCGAGTCCTCCTGAACTTCCCACTTGGTTCCCAGAGCCCCTGGGGGTCCGCTGTGCTCAGGCTGCTACTGGCAGCAGACCACCGGGGCTCGTCCTGCAGGCTCCGGCCCCGGGCTGGTCCCGGTGAGAACGCTGACCCTGATCGGCTCCCAGGCTCAGGACGCCCAGCCCCTCCTGAGGTCCCGGCACCGTGCACCCCACCCCCTCTCTCTCGGCGAGGACTCCCGGGACAGTGTCCTGGGGTCCCGGTGTCCCCCCGCCCCTCAGCTGCCTTCTCCTGCCTCCGAGAAGCGGCACGTGCTATTTTATCCCTCCAGGCCCAGGCGTGGTCCCTGAGACTGAGCAGAGGAGCAGAACGGACCCCATGTTGCCCCCTCCACACTCTGTCCCCACACAGCCCGCCCCTTCCCCCTTGTGCCCTCCTTCCCTCTTTCAGACCAAGCCAGGGGAAGTAACAGTCCGGGCCTTGACCACACCAGCACCTCAGACACCCCATGGCTGGGCCCTTGTTAGGCTTTGGCCGACGTCTGGTCCGTGGAGTAAAAGGACTTGTCGGTGTGGGTGAGGGGACAGCAAAGGGCCAAGTCAGAAGACCCCCATCCAACTTCTCCAGCAGTGACCTCTGGGCAGTCCTATGACCTTGAACCCAGAGAGGTGGACCGAGGGCTGGTCACAACACCCATCCTGCCTCCTTGGGGCGGGGGGGCATAAGGAGCAGAAAACAGATGAGCAAAGTAACTCAGACATCCCAGTGCGCTACACACATGCTCGCTATTGTCATGAGTGACAGTGACCGTGACAGTGACAATAGGGTATGAATAATGTGACTGGTAACAGTCAGAACACTCTGCAGAGTGTTCCCATTGGATGGGCTTATTCCCTCTGTTTCACGCCAAGAAGAAAAGCACCATGTTCCAAAGACATCTCTAGGACTCGGAGAGCACGGCTCGTCACCCCCCCGCCTCCCGACTCCCCAGGAGGGAGCGGCAGTGGGGCTGTGGTTCTGAGTCGCTGGTAGAAGGGGGTGGCGCCTGGTTCGGGGAGGAGGGCATTCTTGGTAAAAGCACAGTGTAGGGAAATCCACACTCGCATCAGTTTGGGGGACGCTGCCATACACGCCCAGCACCAGGCAGCGAAAGTAACAGACACTTATTTCCTCTAGTCCGGGAGGCTGGGAGCCCCAGACCAAGGTGTCCGCAGGGCTGGTTCCCACTGAGGCCTCTCTGCTCGCCGTGTGGACCACCGCCAACCTCACGTGGTCACAGGGCCCTCGCGTGCTGTGTCTTTCTCCGGATCTCCTCTCCGATGAGGACATTAGTCCTATTGAATGGGGGTGCACTCCAATGACCTCACTTTACTTGAATTACCTCTTTAGAGATCCGGTCCCCAAATGCAACCATATTCGAGGCTCTGGGAGCCTGGGCGGGGGTGGGGGGACACGGTGCAGCTCATTACAATCATTATTATTTAGTCTTTCCACAAGGCAGTAAAAAACCTTCTTAAAGATAAGGAAACTGAGGAGCGTAAAAGGCCTTCGGACCCCATTGTCACCTGCAGGCCCCGGGCAAGGACACAGGAGCTGTGCCATGATCCAGGGCTCCTGGGGCGCCCAGCAAGGGACCGAGCACAGTGGAAGAGAAGGGCTCACTGGGTTCCATCCACACAGGGCTGCCTTAAGGGGCAGGTCGCACCAAGACCGGGGACTGGTAGGGACTTTGCAGGGTCTGCACTGAGCATGGTCTGGGGCTTGCCTTGAAAAATCCCCTTCCCCATCCCTTCACAGCTGTTCCTCCCCAGTAAACCTCTTGTGCCCCTCACCCCCCCCCCCTCTGAGCCCACAGAGGGTAATGGGGTCCAGACCGGTGCGCCGGCTCTGATATCCAGTCTGCAAAAAGGCAGACTGCAGGAAGATCTGCCACTCCGCTTCCCCCGGTGCTCAGTCTTTCTTGGAGGTGTGGGTTGGCCCGAGGGGACAGGGGTGTCCGACAGGCACTGCATATCAGAAGCCCCTTAAAAATACTGCAAGTTGGTCCAGACTGATATTGCTATTCGCCTAATGCTCACATGGACTTTTTCTAGATGGATGCGCTGGAAAGAGGTCACAGAGGGGTGAGGGGGGTCATGAGAGGGGGGCAGGGGTGGGGCAGGAAGGGGCTTCTGCCCATCATGGGGTACCCTGTGAAGAGTCAGGCTCAGGGGCGCCGGGTAGGGGTGAAGGTCTGAGCAGTGTGCTCACGCAGACACACAGACACACGTTTTTGTAAGATTCACCCACATCAGTCATCGTATTCTTTTTCTTAGCCAGGGGCCCTTGAATCTTATAAACCACTGGCTGCCCAAAACTTAGATGCCCCCTGCTTTTCACAAACAGGCTTTTGGATGCTTTAAATTTCTACCCTGTGCACATACTACAGGGTAACTCTGTCTTAGTTGCTATGTTACAACCCAGAAGGAAGAGGAGGAAAGTGTAAAGAAGGAGAAGAAAATTAAATCAGGGTCAACTGCTCCAGAAAGATCTTGTTGGAGAAACAAGGGGAAATGCTGGAGACGGAAGAGAGGAGTTTTTACAAACCCAAAATGTAAATGAAATGACCGAGGACAGAATCCCTTTCAGTAGTGAGTGCCTGGGACAGAAGGAAAGCAGAGTTGCTTTCCTGAGCAGTGAAGCCCACAGGCAAGGGGTCTCTCCAGGGCCCCTTTGTTGTGCATTTTGTGCCTGGAGGGGACCCTGGCCACAGAGAGGGAGCAGCAGCAAAGCAGACCCAAGGGGCTGCGCTGTGCTCCCTGCCTCCTGGAAATGCCCAGAAAGGGCTCTTAGCCTCTTCCCTCTGGCTGAGGGGCTCTCAGACACCACGCACTGAGTCCAGATTCGCCACCCCGCAGCCCGCCCAGCAGGTGTCTGGGGCAGAGAAAGAGATGTAATCGCCCCCTTCCATTTTGCTTTTACCAAGCCCTTCAAAGTGGTCTTCCCAGAAAGGGTATTCNTTCGCCACCCCGCAGCCCGCCCAGCAGGTGTCTGGGGCAGAGAAAGAGATGTAATCGCCCCCATCCATTTTGCTTTTACCAAGCCCTTCAAAGTGGTCTTCCCAGAAAGGGTTATTAGAGCTTTTCAATAAAAATGCTGCCTTGCAATTTTTATGCAAGTCAGGGTGGGGAGACAGACCCTGGGGATGCCAGATTTTCCCAGGAAGTGAGAACAATATGAGGCTGTGTTCTGGTCCCAGCTGCCCCCAACAGACCGACAGACCCGCTAAAGGGGTGGTGGCTTTGGACTCCTCGCTCAGCCCTCCTCATCTCGGCTTCCCGTCCTGCAAAGGGAATCACCATGTTTGAGAGGCTCAGATGCAATCATGCCTATGAGACCCTGTGCAAACGGGACAGCGCCTTCCAAACATAAGGCTTTTCTCATTGATGTCATGCTGTTTCCATGTGTGAAGGGTGGTTGTAACCTAACCCAGAATTATACTAGAGCCCAGAGCAGAGTTTTCGAGATACATTCTCTCCGGGCAGATCATAACCCCTGTGTGAAGCTAACGCCTCTCTTGGTATCACACCGTTTCTGGGGGCGTATCTGTTCGTCTTTCAGCCCCTTGGCTTGCTCCCCACCCCTGCCCATGTTCTACTTCTTCCTCTGTCCATAATCCAGTCCTGCTTGCTGGATTCATCCCTTTGCGCAACACACTGCATAAACCACCCAGCAGGCCTGTGCTAGACAGGACTCCTGGGGGTCGCATCCAGGCGAACTGCAGGGATGACACAGAGAAGACCCGGCCGGGCGCCCGGGGCTCTGGAAGCACGCAGCCAGGCGTCGCTGGTGCACGCAACTAGCTCGCATGATGCTCTTTATTCTCTTCCCGGAATGCTTGGGATTTGCACCTACCTTTGAGGTGATCAGATTTTGATGAATTTGTTGACAATGAAGGGGAGAACAGGGAGGCGTAAGTGTACATGCGGGGATGGATGACGTCCAGGGAGAAGCTTATTCCAGGCCTACTCTGGTCATCACCAGTCTGAGCTGGCTGGGGAGCCAAGGACCCTTCATCCACTCTCCCGTTTCAAAAGGAATAGAGCCAGGCACAGAGTCGGGGAAAGTACAGGCGGATGGATAGTGCCGTTGAGCCTAAAAAGATGCTCGGCACACGGGGACCCCTAATCCCAATCTTTCAGACCCGTTCTTGAGGATCTGTGCGCCCAAATGTTCCTGTTGTAGGATTAACAGAGTCGTGTAAATGGGTTGTGTGTGTGTGTGTTTTTAAAGGTTTTATTTATTTACTTGACAGAGAGAGAGAGAGAGATCACAAGTAGGCAGAGAGGCAGGCAGAGAGAGAGAAGAAAGCAGGCTCCCCACTGAGCAGGGAGCCCGATGCGGGACTCTATCCCAGGACCCTGAGATCATGACCTGAGCCGAAGGCAGAGGCTTTAACCCACGGAGCCACCCAGGCGCCCAATGGGCTGTGTGTTAGAAGCTTTGCAGCACCATGCCGGAGTCCGGCCTTGTATCGGCTATGAAGTTACTTTACTAAGAACTCGCCGTCACAAAACAGTAGGGTCTCGTCCGGCTGAACCCCGGAGGGCAGGGCCATCCCACTCGACTGTCCTGCTTGATATTGTGGAAGGAGCACAATTCTGAAAGGCAGTCACCACCCACTCTGAGACGTTAACTGGATCGCCACACTTCGTGCGATCCGTGGAAACCCGACTAGGGAGACAGGCGTAGGCTCCATTCCAGGACCTTCGTTCCTGGGTCTGCCCACCCTGGGAACCCGATTCTCCACCACACTGCCAGTTAGGGCCGCCGTCAGGACACCCACCCAGATCCCAGATCCCAATTCAAATCCCAGCCCTGTTACACCCAGCCCTGCAGGCTTCTCACTTCTCTCAACCTCATGCCCGTGTCTCAACTAAACCAGAAATAGGGTTGCCGGGTTTTGGGAATTCACTGTGTTACTCTGTGCTCAGCCTAATGGCCCTTGGTAAGGGCCCAACAGAAGATAAATATCATTATGAAAGATAGATATTATTATTAATTAATGCCCCTGGAGGTGCTCGCTTTACCAAATGTTGCTAGAGAGTCTGAAGGTTTGGTGTGATTGGAAGGGCGTACACGACAGGTCTCATCTAGGTGTGATGATGTCGCCCACCAACCACAAGTTCTTGATGAAACAAGAGCCGGCCAGGCTCCTGTTGAGTGGACCCTCCTCCCAGTCGCTCCCTAGCTCCCCTGAAGTCCTGATATCTCCCTCCCATGACCCCTAGCACTCTAGGCTTCTTTGCAGCAAGAATTTAATACAGGGCGCCTGGGTGGCTTAGTGGGTTAAAGCCTCTGCCTTCGGCTCAGGTCATGATCCCAGGGTCCTGGGATAGAGTCCCGCATCGGGCTCTCTGCTCAGTGGAGAGCCTGCCTCCTCCTCTCTCTCTCTGCCTGCCTCTCTGCCTACTTGTGATCTCTCTCTCTCTCTCTCTCTCTATGTCAAATAAATAAATAAAATCTTTAAAAGAAAAAAAGAATTTAATATAAATCACAGCCCCTTCCTGGTTTTGCTCTCTCTGTCTCTTCCAGCTGCTGAAGGTTCATAATTTAAGTCCAGGTGCTAAGTCACCATCACGTGTATTTCTCCAGCTTTGGATTCTTTACCTGCTAAAGGCTTCTGCACAGATCTGTGCAGCACAGGAATTAATGAAATTCACTCTTCTGCCAGGGTGTTCTCAAGTTCGCAAGGAAGAGGAGACGCAAGGGCTCTCTGCTCTTCCAAGCCCCCCATAACTCTGGGTGGAACAGAAGTAGATGGGAGGCCCATTATGTCTTTGCATCTTTGTGGGGGGTATACATGTGTTTGCGTGCATGTGAGTTTTAGCAGGAAGAGAATTTCCAGATTAGGTGTTGTGGTCCTGAACAGCACAAAGACCCTGTTACTTCCTGTGTGTTTCTTCATCAAACACTCACCGCCCCTTCCCCATGGCAACCACAGCCTGAGGTTTTATTTTAAAAAGTAAACATTTATTTAAAAGTTGTATCGTTGACCAAAGCTTAGGGAGTATCTACATCTACCTATATCTCTACTGGATCTACATATTATCTGGACACACAAATCTATCACATAAATCTTATCTTAACATAGAGTACATATTATCTCTCTAGATCTCTCTATATGTTATTACATATTATCTTTCTATACATCTAAGTATTAAGTGCGATTCGGGATGTATCCCTGAGCCTTCGTGACTTGGCATTTGCTGTTGACGCATTGGCTTTACTATTTGCACAGTTTTGTGCTGTGTGTTTGGAAAGTCCAATCCGGGTCTCAAACGTACATTTCTAAGACACGGGATTCTGTTCCCCACTGTGCTTTCCAGGGTACACCCCTCCTTTTATTTATTTATTTTTGAAGATTTTATTTATTTATTTATTTGACACAGAAAGAGAGATCACAAGTAGGCAGAGAGGCAGGCGGGGGGGGGGGAAGCAGGCTCCCTGCTGAGCAGAGAGCCCAATGCGGGGCTCGATCCCAGGCCCCCGAGATCATGACCTGAGCCGAAGGCAGAGGCTTTAACCCACTGAGCCACCCAGGCACCTTACACCCCTCCTTTTAAACACAAAACTACAACCCGGCTATAGTCTGTATTTGGGAACATTGCCTATTTCTGCAGACGCAGATTTCTTTTCTTATTAACAAAACTAATGAAATACATCCAGCATAACCTCAGGTCTAGAATGTTCTCTCGCAGACAAGAAAAAAAAAGAAATAATAACCGACACAAAAAGCTTGTGTTCAGCAAGCAATTTCAGTGATGATTCCAAGAGTCAGACCCTTCAGAAGAGACCAGCTCATAAGCGCAAAGCAAAAGCCAGAAGCAGGTCTAGGGTCTGCCTTCATAAGCGGAGCATTTGGTGCCCTGGGTCCCCGTTGACACTGATGGAGGAGCGTCTGTTCTAATGGTCGCTTGGGCTCCCAGGTTTTGCACAGGACAAGCCGGCAGCAGCCTCCACGCAGTCTCCGCGGTGATCCTGGACAGACAACCTCCCTATTAACAGCCCTGGCTGTAATTTACTGCGCTGTTTTGTAGGCTGCAATTTCCAGCACTGCTATAAATTCTGTCTCTAATCTCAGGCTCAGAGAAGCCTTTCGATGTCTTGCCACCACTGCGCAAACGTCTACAGAGCCTGCTTTTAATAAACAAAGAGTGACGGGCAGAGGGCCAGAGGAAAAACATGGCAAGCAGCATAAAATTTATCTCAGATCACTCGCCTCTTCTGACCGAAGGCCCCCCTACTCCTCAAACATGAACCGGAAATTTTATTTGTCTCAGCTCACTTGGTCCTTGAAGAAAAGATTAAATAAGTTTATCCATGCAAAAATCCGAGGTAAAATGTGGTAACCGGTCCAGGGGTAAAGTGTATTTTTAAAATCTGGAATTTAGGGATTCATTAAAAATAGTGGTTTTTAATGTGTGTCGGTTTCTTGAGAGAGAGAAGGCAGAGTTCTATGAAGAAAAGCTATGAAACGGATGGATTTCACATGTCTCTGTTAGGACGGCTCCAAATCATTAACATGGTAATGTGAATTCTATCTCTGAGAAGAAACCGGAGTGTTCATCATCCAAATCTTTTTGGCCACAAATCCCTTGTTTAAGAGAACACCTGGAGGGATGAATTGTTCAGCTTTGGAACCGGAATGCAAGAGATAAGTTTCTAAAGATGAAAGGACAACAGTAGGGAGGCCTTCCGGCATCCCCGTGGACTTGCGGGCAGCAGCCAACGGCTGACCTGGTGGTCAGCGCCTCCGACAGGGTGAGACGGCGAGACTGGGGACTCGGTCAGAAAGACTGGAGGCAGGACAGCTGGGACAGATGTCAGGGGATGGCCCACAGCAGTGCCCGGGAAGTGCGAGCATCTTTGCATGTTTGTGTAACACCCACCCGACAGCATCCACCACAGAAAAGGCACTAACCAGACAAGCAGAGGGTATGACTCATTCCCCCGGCTGCAGAAGTCCTGGATGACCATCAGGTCCCCCCCCCCCCCACTGAGACCCTCGAAGGCAAGTGCCCTCAGCGGCAAGGAGCTGGCCCATCAAGGGTACCGCTCTGCCTGGCCGTGACCTGCCTCCAGCAGCTGGTGAATGCCAAGTTCAAGGCTCAGCCTGCTCCCTCCTGGCCACAGAGCTTGTGGTAGGGTTAGCAGAAGCCTCAGCTGCAACTGCTCTCCCTCCGCCCAGGCCGACTCCTAGGGCTCCCCAAGTGTGCCCCCCATACCCCCACCTGCAGGTACATCGCTCTCTCTTGGGCTCTCAGGAAGCCTGACCTGAGACACCTGGATAAGGAGCAACTGGGCTCTCATACTTCAGCAAGAATCCAGATGATCAGTTTAATAGGAAAGCATTTACTGACCACCTACGACATACAAGACACTGTACTTGGGAGGCCTGGGGCACACGAAGACGTTAAGCCTGGTCCAGCCAACGTGTAGCGGGCGCCTTCACTGTGCAGGCCCTGGGTGAGGCTCTTGAGATAAAAACAAGAAAAGGAAACATCCTCTTTCCTGAAGCACATAGTTGGCGGAAGGAGCAGCCCGCCCGATGGCCCGTGTGCCATGCTAGAGCAGAGAAACAGAAGGGCAGTGCAGAATTTTCAGAGGCTTGGGGCTGTGCTCAAGGTCAGCAAGATCTCATCCCCAGCTCTGGCCCACTTTACCCTGATCTGTGCGGACTCACAACATCTAGTGTGTTCTTCTCATCAGAAACCACTATTAACTTGACAAAAAGTGTTTGCACACCAGACAGAAGAGAAGCCTCCAGCCCTCGCTGCGGACCCTAAGAACCCAGAGCCTGGAAGTCCAGAGGGGTCACCTCTGGCAAAGCTCCACCAGTGATCGTGAGCTCCGGGTAAAAATGAGAGCCAGACCTCGAAGGACAACCAAAGGCCCAATGTCACACCAGGCGCCGGTTCCTGCGATGACTTAGCAGGTCAGGTCCTTGTAAGCAGGGAGCAAGGAATGGAGCTCAGGGCCAGGCCCTAAAGTCACCCTGTTGCCTTAGCATCCCCCAGGCCCCTGCCTCGGAAAAGGGCAAGCTTTCTCTCTCACCAGTTAACAAAGGCAGGTGCCTTCTGAAGGGAGGTTCGGGGGAAGCCAAATCAGCACATGGAACTCAGCGAGTGGCCAAGAATGTAAGGACGCCCTGCACAGAGTTCCATCCCTTTGAATCCCGTCATCCCCTCTAGGGAGAGAATCGAGCCACCAGGATGGCTCAGAGCGATGCACTGGAAGGTGTCTGTGGCTCTCAGAGCCTCAGGGAGCCCCCAGACTCCGGCTGCAACTTCTCTATATGAACTGCCTTTTGTGACAGACACACTTCTCTTTTCTCCCATCTCTTTGATTTGGGTCCTCTCTGATATAGGCACCTAAATTTAATCTTAGCTAACACAAGCGCCAACCTCTGGTTGGAAAGACAGTCTCACAAAAAAAAGGGAGCGGACTAGGAGAGCATCTGTGGACAGCACTGCCTTTCCCAAGGGGCCTTCCACAGGGCGTGAGAGCTGACCTCGATGTCCCCGGAAGTCTGAGGTGTCCCGCATTACTCTCCGGTGCTTCTCCATGGCCATCGGGATGGAGAGGCTGGACCAGCCCAGGAACGCCCACACCAGTCTCTGCAAGGCCAGGTCTTAGGGCCAAGAATGGGAAGCCCGTGTCTCGACCAGACTGAGTGAGGGCATTATCGGAAGACAAAATGGGCCAAGTGAGGTTTGGACACTGCCTTTGAATCTTCCCTCTCATTGGTGCATAAGATTGTCTATCCTTGAAGGTCCATCTTGGAACAGATTTGTACTTTCGCGATCGGTTCCAGTCTTCCCATCAGCAGCAGCACAGGGATACTGGGTTTCAATTACAAAAACTCAACGTCCACCCTCTGGATGGGGGGCTTCCTTGCCACAGCCTCCCAATAAGCAAGGACAGTCCCCTCCCCAGGGGCCAGCCATAGGGCAGGATGACATGCCCAAGAGCTCCCAGCTCCATGCAGTCGTGGGCCTGAAGCAACAAGTTTCGGTGCCTGGGCAGGCTGGGGAGAACGTGACCATAAAGGCCACCTCCTGCAGCCCACACTCCCGGGCGTGGATGCTCACGTACGCAGGGCCCTCGACCGTGCACGTTGTTCCGGTCCACTCGGATTTCCTCCGGCTCTCCTCGACCATCCATCATCCTTTCCCTTCCACACCCATCAACATTTCCCATCCCCCTCCCCTGCTCTACTGTTTTGCTTTGGTTTTTTGTTTTGGGGGGGGGGTTGTCCTCACTCCCATACAAGAGTCTCCGTAATGCACCTGCTGGGCTCGTGATTGCCTGTCTCCCCCATCAAGCTTCCTTAGGGCAAGTAATTTTGTCTCCTTCATTCTCCTGTGTCCTCAAGGCTTAGAACCACATGGAGAGTGCCCAGTAAATCTTTGTTGAATGAGTCAGTGAACGTTTGGGACCTGCTGGCCAGTCCCTGAACCCACTGGGTCCAAGTCTGGACCTCAAAGTGACCTGATGCCTTGGATGTGAATGGTGTCCTGACTAGTAGGCAGGGCCTGGCTGCCCAGTGTTCTACTCACCCAACACCAGGGATGAATCCAACGGAGGGAATGGGCAGAGCTGGCCCTCACTAGTTCCCTTCACGAGAAAGTTGATACAGTTCTTCAAATTCCTATAGAGCTCTCGGTATGGAAGAGATGAGATCAGAGTCCAGCTTCCCTGGAGAACCAGCCGCCAGGCAGATGGGTGGCGTTACATGGGTGGTTGAAGGCAGGGCAGGGGAGGACCAGGAGTGGGGACCACAAAGGACGGCTGTGTGGCCACAGAATCAAATAGCGCACACAAGTCAGAAAGATGAGAAGACCAGGATTTAAGACAGCCCACGGCAACTGGTCTCTTACTGCGAGCCAGGCACCGTGGTCGACACACTCTCTTCCCCCAAGAGGCTGGTATTGTTCTTCCCATTTGGTAGATGGGAAAACCAGAACAAGGAAGGACCCTCACCACCTTACAGAGCCTGGAGCACACTAGAGGTTCACTAAATATTTGTTGAGTGTGCCGAAATTGTTTGGGAGATGTCCTTACTGTGTTGCACTGAATACAGGTTTTGAGACAAGATAACAGGTGACCTACACAATTCTGGGTTGAAATGCTTGGACATCAAACATTCATTCAACAAACATCTATTGGGCCTCTTCTGTATACAGGACCAGGCTGGGTACTGGGGCACCTTCACAGGCCCCAGGCTGCAGATCGTGGGCAGTGTTGCTGGTAACACCTGCCTTGCACCGCAGCCCTTCTCCACAAAGGATCCATTTTCAGTTGGGACCACCAAACTCCTTGTCTTTCCAAAGGGAATGAATGGATTACATGAAGCCCTCCACTGCCCTGGCCCAGGAGCACGCACTGACTTTCATACCGACACACTCTCAAAGATGACTCAGACGAAACACAGAGTTACTTCGGTGCAAACCGGTCAAGCAGGCAGCCAGCACTTTGCAGAGCAGACTGGAAGCAATCTATTGGTTCCTGCTTTGAGCTTTTTGCATTAGAGCTGAGGCTAAAAATCACTCCCCACTAGCGGTAAGGAGGCTTTTGAAATAAAAGAGCTGCATTCCTAGCACAATCTCTACGGGACAGGAACAATGAGAAGCACAGGGGGGAGGGGCAGCAGAAATGGGGAGAAGAGAAAACCGGACAGCTCAGCACCGAGACAATCCCCTTTGCCACACGGGACAAGGGCTGTCACCACCTCTCACAAGGAGGAAATGGGGTCTGCCTGGTTGTTGTTCATGATCGTACGTAGTTATGTTACCAAAACCCAAACTGGTCTGTGGTTCTTAACTCATATCATCAACGAAATGCTGTCATTGTGGGCAGCCTCAGTGAAGGACACCCACCAGCCATTGACACATAGTCCCCTAGCCATGGAGGGTCTCAAGCAATAACTAGTTCAGACTCTGGTGCCCAGAGCTCAAGCAAACTCCCTTTAAGATTCTGTCTTCCCGATGGATGGAACTAGAGGGTATGATGCTAAGCAAAATAAGTCAATCAGAGAAAGACAATTAACATATTATCTCTCTGAGATGAGGAATTTGAGGGGGCAGGGTGGGGGTCATGGGGGGCAGGGAGGGAAAAAATGAAACAAGATGGGATCCGGAAGGAGACAAACCAGAAGAGACTCTTAATCTGAGGGTTACTGGGGGGTGGGAGGTAGGGATAGGATGGCTGGGTGACGGACATTAGGGAGGGTTTGTGCTACGGTGAATGCTGTGAAAGGTGTAAGCCTGACGATTCGCAGACCTGTATCCCTGGGGCAAATAATACATTATATATATATATAAAGAATTCTGTCTTCCCAAGACTTATCACTACGTATGTATGATATTCCTTGTAAGCTGACACCTTTATGGGGAATGGACAGAGCTAAAGTATCCACAAGCCTAGAAATGTAATTTTAATAAAATTGATAGAAATGCTTTGCAGAATTCATTCTGCAGCATGAAAGCTGGTCCAAGAGTGGATCAGAGCCACTGAGAGTCATGGTCTGTAGGGAACACTGGTGATGCAGAACTTGCAGACAAGGCAGGCTTTAGAACACACAACAAAACACAGACTATGAAAACACTATCTAGAAAACACTGTGATCCGGGGCTCCTGGGTGCCTCAGTTGGTTGAGTGTCTGACTCTTGGCTTTGGCTCAGGTCCTGATCTCCCCAGTTGGGGGACTGAGCCCTGCATCAGGCTCCACACTTGGGAGAAGTGAGGGAGTCCATGTCCCTCTCCCTTTGCCCCGACCCCCGCGATCTCTCTCTCTCTCTCTCTCTCTCTCTCTCTAAAATGAACAAATAAAATCTTTTTTTAAAGAAATACAATAAGGAATAAGATGAACAAGTTCCCTGTTCTCATGTCATTAGGGATGGCATATTCTGCCACTTTAAATTATTGCTAGTGAGGAACTAACTAGAAATACCCCCATTCATTGAGCTCTTTCCCTGTGTGGTCCCTGCACTAAGTGGCATTGTCTGGTTATCAGCAAGTGAGGATAATCCCTCAGAAGGCTCTTAATGGGGAAAATAAGCAGGTGTCAGAGGGGCTTTGCCCTCTGGGCTGCACAACTCCAGCTCCTGGGCTTCACTGCCCAGATGGGCTATCTTGGAGGAAGCGTTTCAGGCTCTAGAATGGCTAAGGGCTCCCCACATCAGAGACAGGTTTCCCCAGAGCTAGAACTAGAGACATACATTCCGGTGTAAGGAGTATACTGGTTGGGGTGGGGGGACGTGATAACAGGAAACATGGGTATGGAAGGGGACAGTGAGAGAGACAGGCAGAAAGTCAGGAAGGGGTTTGTTGTCAAATAAGTTTCTACTGTGGCTTAATGTTCTGGGGAGGCAGGAAGCCCGCTGGAATCATGACAGGGGGTTATCTCATGTCCCATGCAGAGGGGAAGGACCTGGGCATTTCTCCACCAGCTCCCCTCAGTCAGGGCTTGAGGGCTGCCTGAGTTGGGTGGGCATTTCCCCGGCACTCCCTGCTCATCCAGCATGTGGGCAGAGTGGGCGAGGAGAGGCAGATGGTAGCTGTTGGAAGTCTACTGGCTGCACAGAACTATAGGAGCTAAAGGGTAGGGGAGAGGACCATCACCAACAGCTTCTGTGTCATTCCTTGCTGTGAATTCTCAGTGGAAACCACCCACATGTTTATCCAACACACACTTAATGGAGAACCTACCAGCGGCCAGGCCTGCTCTGGTCATGGCTCCTAGTCTAGAGCTGACAAGCAGGACTTTGGACATACTATGGCCAGACTCTCACCTTCTTCAGAGGCCCCTGCATGTGTTGTGCTGAATCCGTACCTGACCAGTCAAATGAAGAGGCATGACCCTTTCACTGCAGCCCTGGCCTCATACCCCTGGCTGTTGGGCCTGTAGTATCTTCACATGCCTCCCGTTCCCTCACCGGCCTTCCCTCTTCCTAAAACCTCCAGTCACCAAAGGTGTTCCTATTTTGAGTTGGAGGGACACAAGAGAGGGCAGACAGGATGACAGGTGGGATTCATTCTGTCACTCACTGGTAGTCAACACCCCATCTGCCATCCTCCTCATGTTCCAGTCTTGCCCTCAGAATCCCACCTCAATGGCTGGGTCCTCCAGGGGTCTCCCATACCACCCCATCCTGCCGTTCCCCTCTCCTCGGTGGCACGTCCTGTGTGCTCCTGCTCTTACAAACCATGCCTTGCATTCACCGAAGCCTCGTTAAAGAAATAAAGACAGAAGAAGGAGCAAGGACACCTGAAAATTGAAACAACAAGAATTGAGATTGGCAGGAAGTGGATTTTGCCGTCAAGAATGACGAGGCATGTGGAACAGGGCTGTCAATGTGGCGAGAAGTGTGGGAGGCAAAGAGCAGATAGAGGGGAAGTCAAACTAATTACCTTCGAGCCTGCCTGCCTGAGGGTGACTGGGCATAGATGTGTCTGACTGTGGCCCCTGATGGATGGAACTGAAAACCATCTTCTCGCTGGCCACACCACTGAGTATGTGTGGTCACTTTCCATGAGTACTGTGACAAGGACACAGGGAGCTGACTGTGAGCCGCGCTGGAGGGCTCCTATTTCTGTGCCAGTACCAAGAAGCTCTAACCTATTTTCTCCTTCCAGTATAAGTAAAAAGTGCCTCATTTTTTAAGATGTACCATTTATTTGGTTATCGGTAACATAGGACATTTGTTTCATAAGCTTATTGTCCGTTTGCATTTTTTCTTTCATGAATTTCCTCTTCACAGTCTTGACCGATTTTTCTTTGGATTGTTACTTTTCTTACTGACTTTTCCTGTCAGGTAGGATTCAAATACTTTGTCTAGTTTTTATTGGTCTTCTAAATTTTTAGCATCTCTTACCATTCAGAAGTTTGGCGGTGTTACGGTTTTATTTTGGTCGGTTTGGTCTTTTAATTTTGATGTAGTCACATATTAATAATTTTAGCCTCAGTTTCACACTAAGGTTGCTCTTCTCAACACAGAATTACACATCGGCTTTGTTTTGTTGCCTTCTGACGTGAAAGATTTTTTATTTGTTTTTGTTGGGAGGGAAGAGGTTGCAGTTAATTTACTCTTTAATTCAAATGCATGAATCATTGCTCTTAGAGCAAGAAAGAAACTCAGACAATTACACGGCTCAGACTTCATGGGAATAAGGATGTTTGGTGGAGGAGACTGGAGTAGTTATGTGACCAGGGCAAGTGACAGCAAGATGAGTTTAGGACACAGCCTCCTACTTTAGTTCTGGATGATTCTCACTGTACCACCCTCATGAGATGCTACTTTTATGAAATTCTCTCCATTCGGCCGTCCCACTCAGCAGGGGTTAACAGCTCCTAGCAGTAATGGGTTCACCATTAGTCCCACACAACCAGCATTTGTGCTGCCCACCCAGCCAAAGCCCCAACATGAAGAAACAACCACCACACATCTTCAGATGCCAATCAGGCCCTCCTCCCAAGAGCTCAGAAGACCAGCAATTCCAGGTCCCTCCCTTTCTGCCCATGTCCCAGTGTTAGACCCACTTGCCCCTCTTCCAGATATCGCAAATGCCATTCCCAAGTCCCCTCTCCAAGACAGCCAGTTCTGAAATTGTTCTGGCATTTGCAAATAGCAGTTTCAAATACAGCAAACTCCAAATGACTTTTCCAAACCTTTCACTGTTGTTTACTGAAATTCTACTTTGCTGAACATTGCTTGAGTAAGATAGATTTATAAAATATTTCTATATGCAATGATTTTCAATTTAATGGAATCAGAACTGAAATGGATTTTTTTAAAGGATCCTCAGAACACTTAATAATCCTCTCCACTGCACATTGAGAAAATTCATTCATTCAAAAACAAAAACCAAACCTACGTATTTTGAACATTACTGTAGATCACAAGCTGCGGTGGATTTACAGCAAATTTGGTCCCTGTATCCATGTCCTCTGCCAGGTGGCTTGCCAGCCCCTCCTCCCATCAAGAAGCAGAGTCTACTCACCTGCCCTTGTATCTGGACTGGCTTTGCAGCCAGCTTCCGTTAGCAGGCTGTGTCAAAGGTGGCACTCTTCACAGGAGCCTGTGGGATTCTGTCTCTCTTTCTCAAAACCTTGCCATCATGATGGTAACAAGCCCGGGTTAGTCTACTGGAGGGATGTGAGGGGTCTCATGTGGCAAAGCCAGATCGTCCCAACTGTCCCCACTGAGCTCCAGATGTGGAGAGAGCCCAACCAAGTTCAGCAGAACCTCTGAGCTAAGGACAGAATCTCTAAGCCCAGCGCGGGTCAGCAGAATGGCCCCAGTCACCTATAGACACTCAAACAAAACTCAGTGTTTATCATTCTATGCCATCGAGGTGTTCTCATTGTTTATTACTGAGCATTATTGTAGTAATAAATAATTGGTGTTATATTGATATTCATGGCTCAAAAATTTATATCAATGGTGTATATTCAAGAAGGAAAAACACAACCAATTCCTGCCCTCCAAGAGGGTAGGGTCTCATGGGAACCTCTAACGCAGCCCCCAGGATATACTCTGCTGTGCCCTATAAGGAAGCTACACAGAGCATCCTCTGGTGGCATTGAAAGGGATGCCCTCAAGGGTCAGGGCATCAGAGAAGACTTCCAGGGACGAGGAGGTAAGCCCTGAAGGATGATCTTTGACTTTGCATGTGCAAAGGCCCAGGGCTTGCAACAGCACAATGGCATGGCACGTGGGCATAACTGCAGTGTAGGACAGGGTGAGCAGTGTTCTCCCTTGAAGTCTTCTGGAAGAAATAAAAACACCCAAGTCTCTGAGTTCCACTCCAGAGTTTCTGGTTCCAACCCAGGAGGTCTGGGTTGGAGCCCAAGAATTTACATTCCTAACAAGCACCCAGGTGGGGCTAAGGTTACTGCTCTAAGAACCACCTCTTGCTCAAAGGCATCGGGGTGAAGAGCACAGAGTCTGGCTTCCCCGAATGGACCTAGAACCAAGTTCTGGTGGCCTCTTGCAGGCAGCAAGACTCTGAGAAAGTGACTCAGTTTCTCTAAATGCCCATTTTCTCTGCTGGAAAGCAGGAATCTTGATGCTAATGGCCTCAGAGAGCTGACGTGAGCCTTGAATGAGATAATGCATAAAAAGCCCTAGTCCCGAGCTGAGTGCACAGGAACATTCAGGAAGATGAATGATCGCTGCCACAGGTGTTATTGGAATTGTCACTATGGTGATTCCTGAGCAGTTGCTGGAGCAAGTGCACAGAGGAAGCACCGGACAGGCAGGGAGGCTGGAGCAGACAGGCCAGGCCAGACCAAGAGGGACCTGGGGTTTGAGCCTTACCCGAGGTTATATGGACCCACAGAAGGTCATACAGAGGGGGTGGGGGACACATTTAGACTCACGTTTCAGAATGATCACATGGGCACTGGAGGGAAAAGATGAGTTGGTGGAGAAAGGCAAGCCAGGCAGGACGGGAAGCTGTTGGAGAGGCATCCGGCTATTTCTGTGCACACCTTGAAGGGTGCCAGGGGCAGACAGGGCACCTGCCAACAAGAGGCACCTGCCCGTCCTTGGACGAACCAGGGGCAGGTACTCTGAAATGTCCATCATGTGGATGCCACGTGGACGTCGGATGGGCCAGAGCAGACGGCCAATCCCTCCCAGCCCTCACACGTGCCCATCTCCCACCACCGGTCTGTCCCAGGCAGGAAATGGCCACCCAGCTTCCTCCTGACCATCTCTCTTCTCCTACAGACTTCTCCTCTCTGGTTGTGTTCATCACTGCTTTGCACACTTGCTCAGCAGCTGAGTCCTTGCTTGCAGGAAACTCTATGAACTAGGAGACAAGGCTGCTCGGCTCAGGGTTTGCCCCCAGCTGTGGGACAGTGCCTGGCATCACAGGCACCATCACTGAACGTGACCCGGAAGACTGAGCACACACACTTGCCTGATAACGGAGTGGAACCCCATCACGGCGTCCAGCCCTCTCTCCTTCACTCAGGTCCTAGAGAGAAGTGCCTGGTCTGCCGCAGTCACAGCCGGAGCATTCGGCCTGACTCGATTCAGGAAAGCCACCGGGTTTTTCTGAAACTCGGTGTGTCTAGGGAACGAGTATCGCCTACCAGTATCCCCAGTGAGACCTCTTCAATTGGCACAGCCTGGGGGAGAATCAAATTTCATCATGGGGATTCGTGTTAAGGGGAGAACATATGTATGTCATTACACAATTTATTTGCTTTTCTCTCCAGATCTCATGACTTGCAAGAAAGTGTGTTTGGACAGTTTCGTGACTTGGAAACAGCCTTCTCCACCCAGGTCCCAGCATCAGGAATGATGAATGGAAGGCCAGAAGAGAAGCTGTGTTTATTTGACAAAATACTCTGAGTTCCTAAGCAACCATGAGAGCAGGCTGACAAAATCCACCCCCATCTGCTGAGGGCAAAACCTTTTGCTGACAGGTGGCCTCCCTGTCCATATTCCTAGAGCCTGGAGTCAGAAACTGGCCTCCTGGAAAATTCTCAGGGCAAGCTCCACTCGAAGTTCAAAGCTAACTAAGCATGTTTAAAATATGTCATTGAATTGAAACAGAAAATCAAGAATACTTTGTTGTAAAAACCTTAACTAAAATGGAAAAGCACTGAAGTTTTAAAAACTCGAATTAAGAATAGATCATTTCTGGTGTGTGTTCCACAGCATATAAGTTTCAGCAATCAAAGGTGCATCAGACTTTGGAAGCCACCTGCTTGGAGAATCCCCCACGGAACTGACCTTAACGGATTCCTCTCCTTTCGCTGCAATCGTGAGTGACAGGGAAGGAAATTAGGGAAGCGCTTTGGTGCCGCCCTGCCTCCTGCCCCATTAGGGACTCACCACCACACTGCGCTTAAAGCAGGGAGAACATCATTTACACTTCCAACAGCCATCAGATGCCGACAGCCTGATCTTTACAAATGTCCAAGACAGTGAAATATGCCACTTACACCAACGTCGTGATTGATACGGGCCTCAGATTTCTAACTCACCCTCTTTCTGACTTTCTTTAATTTATGGGAAAGCTCTGATGAACCTAACGGGAGGATTCTGGCTGGTTTATGGTGTTTAGAGCCAAAACAAAGACCACAGGTCACGAGTGCATGAAATCCAGCTCTGTCCCAGAGATTTCCAGCCTCTGGATGTGCCTGGTCATCTTCAACGCTCGCAGTCACCTCAAACTGTTTGGCTTCCACAAATCAAGCACCTAGGTTTGTAAGCTTCAAGCGTGTGTTTCTGCCTCAATTCAACTGATTTGTTAATTTTCTATGGCTGCTGGAACTAATCACCACAAAAGCAGTGGCTTAAGTCCGTACAAATGTACTTAATATAGTATGGTTCTGTAGGTTAGTGGTCCTACACTATCCCGCTGGGCTAAAACCAAGGTGTTTNGGGGGGGGGGGGGGGGGAGGAACTGTGCCCTTGAGGCTGCCTGGTTCCCTGGCATGCAGCCCCTTCATCCTGAAGATCAGCCAATAGTGGATTGAGTCCTCCTAGGGCCTACCACTCCACCCTGCTTCTAGGGTCACACCTTCTTGGACACTGACTCTTTTCCTGTCTCCTTCTCTCACTTTCAAGACTCCCTGTGGTTACATTGGGGCCTATGGGGCTAAATCAAGAAAATCTCCCTGTTTTAAGGTCAACTGATTAACAACCCTATTTCCATCTGCCCCTGTGACCTCCCTTTGCCATGTAACGGAACATGTTCACAGCTCAGAGATTAGGACATGGGAATCTTTTGGGATCCTTATTCGGTCCACTACATTAACCAAATTATCCATAATGATGCCCCACACTCAAAGATATTTACACACATGCACACCCTACACACATACACACACACACACCCTAACCATATCTCAGGCCTAGACTCCAGGACAAGGTGAGTAGCCAGCGTGGGTCCAACACCAGCTCACTGGCCTGCCAAACCCAGCCAGCACTCAGCCTCCTCCTTGTATCGCTATGTCATTTAACTGCAGTGATGAGTTAGCCTCCACTGATACCTGAACCTTTGAAATGTCGAGAGAGCTAGGTATAAAAATACTCAGGAATGTGCACGTTTAGTATATTCTTGTAGGATGATAAGATGATGTTACAAAATACAAATTAACTTTAAAACCAAATTTCCGATGATGGAATCCTTTCGTAGATACCAAATAGCCTCACAGGCTAAAGAAAATGGCTTTAAACATGTCATTCTTTGTCCAGTCTCAGAATATGCATTTCTTGTAATGCCTTCAACATGCCAGGCACCTTGCTAGGGGTGTGACAATGCCCTAGAGGAATAGATAGCAAAAATGAGTTTACATGCAAGAGAAAAGGGTGGCTGATTGCTGTCCTCTCAGCCCTATAACGAAACACGTCAGATGTTTTAGATAACCTAAGTAAAAGATCACAATTATGCATATCGATCTAATTTTTACTCAACAGCTTAATTATATTTACTTCCCTTACACAGTTATTTTGGGAAGTAAGAGGGTGCTCAGTTGGGAAGCGGGAGGCCTGAGTTCCTGCGTGATCCCGGGAGCTGCTGAGCTGCATGAACAAGAGGCACCCACAGATGCTCTCTGGGCCTTTGCCTCCTCACTGGTAACAAAGAGAGAACCACACTAGTGACTTCCCAAATGTCTCTCAACTTGCTTATTTATGCTCCAGGCTTGGTTGGAATAACAGAGACACTGAGAGACAAAAAAATCCCATTAGATGCTCGGTCTAAAGGCACATTACTGAAATATTAGTATTAAAAGGGAGGGGGGGTTGACCAGTTGTCCCCAGTCAGGGCCACCCACAGATTACAGTACCTTCTGCTGGTTAGAATGCTTAAAATAGAAGGGCATCAGGGTGGTTCAGTTGGTGAAGAGTCTGCCCTCAGCTCAGGATGATCTCAGGGTCCTGGGTTCAAACCCCACATCAGGCTCCCTGCTGAGGGGAAGTCTACTTCTCTTACTGCCCCTTCCCCTGCTCATGCTTTCTTTCTCTCTCTTTCCATCTCTCAAAGAAATAAGTAAAATCTTTAAAAAGAAGACTGTCTAAAACAGAAAGTGTGCCAAGAAAGGATTAACCCTGTGCAGAATTCCTCAGGCACTGAGGGTGAATCTGCTTTTGCTGGATCCATCACCACCTGCGGCTGACTCTCTGGGCTTCTCCATCTTGCAGCAGCCATGACCCAGGTAGATGCATCTGGCTTGATGTCCATTCTTCCCTCAGCCCCTGGCATCTGGCATTCACCACACTGCCAGCACCCTTCTGAGTGTCCTCTTGGACAGGACCAGGGCGATTCACATGGTTCTCTCTTCGGGATGGCCCACGCCAGGTCACACATGATGTCTGTTCCCCTCATCCCGCAGGCAGTACCAGCCCGGCCTCTCTGACTGCCACAAACTCCCTGGGCTTTCTTGGGCAAAAAGCCCCAGCCTCGGGTCCTTCCAGATGCACAGGACACGGCCCAGATGTTCTCCCATCACTGTGGGTGAGCTGTCCCCTCCTCACTTAAGGCAAGAGGACAGCAGGTGCAATGAAGGTAGAAGACACTCATAAAACACAGAAGTTCTCTTCAAAGTGACCTTGTCACACATCTCTCTTGGTCTGATTCCTTTGTACCTTGCCTTAACCCTAGATGAGTGCTCAGGAGTTAAGAAGCCTCGTTTTAGAAAACTCTCTCTTAGAAATTTTGTCTGCAAAGAGGAGACATGATATCCTATTTGGTAAATATCTATCTTATTGGAACCTTCATCAAATTTCCATTTAACCACCTGTTTCATTTGCCTGGTTATAAACCTGGGAAATAAGTCATAGCCTAGGAGGTGGACGCTGTAGCAGGCAGTGTGGACTGCCTCTCTGCATGCTTCCCCACACCCATTCTCCCAGGCAGAGTTCCCAGCAGAGCCCAGGGAAGGAGCACTCCTCCAGACACCAGGGGAAGAGCACCCGGGGTCTCATCACCCTGCCTGTCTCTGGATTTGATTCTAGCCTCAGATGCAAGTCTGGTCATTGAGATGGAGGATTCATGAACCATTTTTCTTGCTCTTTAAAAGAGACAACCAGGACACACAAATCTGCTCTCCATGCCATGGAATATTGTCCGGCCATAAGAAGAAATGATGCTTGCTGTAACGTGGTCGAACCTTGAAGACATGATGCCGAGTGACAGGAGCCAGCCACAGAAGCCCAGCCGCCATGTGGCTCCCTTCACATGAGAGCCAGCCAGTAGAGATGGAAAGCAGGTAAGTGGTTGCCAGAGCCTGGAGGGAAGCAGGAATGAGGAGTGGCTGCTGACAAGTTGCCATTTGCAGCAATAAAAATATTCTGGAACAAATACTAAATAGAGGTGACGGTTGACAACATTATGAACGATCTATATGCTGCTGAACCAGATGCTCTCAATGGCTGAAACGGTGAATTCTGTGTTATGTGTACTTTGTTGCAGTTTGGAGGTGTGGTGGACCATGAGAGCAGGTGTTCTGCTGCTCGGCGCTACGGCGAAGGACGGTCTGCTGCAGCTGTCCCTGCCGCTGTCCGGTGAGTCCGGGGACAGACGGGGCTCTGACCCGGTGCCCGGGATGGGCAGGCACAGGAGCCCCCAGAGACGGGACCTCGAGGTCTGTGCCCCACACTCAATGCCGGACCATCCCAGACTCTGGGTTTCTTACTATGGAAGATGTTTTCTAATGGGCCACGCAGAAGCAGGACTCCTTGGAGCCACTATCTCCTTTTAGACCACGACACCATTTCCTTTTCAACCAACTGCTGATCTGAAAAACGCGCTTGCCAAGAAACATTCCCTTGAATTCCCTAAGGGTAAGAGACTTCTTTCCTGTCCGCTTGAGAAAGTCTCTACCCAAACAGCAGAACCAAAGAACAGATTTGATTTTGCCTCCATTCCGGATGTGATTTAGTCAATATGGTTATGGGGGGGAGGCGGGCCGGAGGAGCAGGCTGCCAGTGGGCGGGCTTTGGTTTTGGTTTTGTTTCCTGCAGCCTCTGGGCTTTGTTGAGGTGCTTCAAGAGTCAAAATACATCCTGCAGAAATCAGGGAGCAAACCTGAAGGGGGCCCGTGGGGCTTGTCTGGCCACGGTGAGGCGCGGACGCCAGGACCAGGGGCCGCCCGCCTTCCCGAGGCTGCTGGCCAGCTGTGACGTCACGTGGTCCGCATCCTGTCACCACCCCTTCAACCATCCCTGTAGTCAAGTTCCTTTGATGCATTTACATTCAGAAATCGAAATTGACAACTTAGGGTGAGAACTTAGGCAAAGAAAACAGGTCTGGTCCGGCGGGAATTGGCAGGAAAGGGCTCCAGGCTGACACCGCACTTGGCATCACCAGCCGTGATGGTGCAGAAAAGGGAGCGAGGTCTGGGAGCCCATGATAAGAGCCAGCGGAGGAGCCTGGTGGGAGACAATAAATCCACCCACGGGGACTGGGAGCAGCCGGCTTCAGCAGGAAGGGCCTGGAAATCAGCTCCTCAGGGAAACAGGTATTATGACCCGGGTGATGAGATTTCTGCAGGCTGTATTTTCTTCCTTATATTTCTTTCTGATCTGCTGAGATGTCCTACAATCAACACAGATGGCTTCTAAAATAAAGGGAAAAAAACTTACTTTTTGACATATTTTAAATTCACATTGTCTACAAGTGCACATGAAAATAAGTTTGGAAGGTAAAGCTCTTTTACATATCCTTGCATTTAAAAAAAAATGTGGTGCATCTTACGATGCGGCCACATCATTCCCCAGATTCTCAGCCCTCAGGACAGTGGCTGCTTCAATGGGCAGCTCTGTCTGCAGCTCTCTGCCCAAAGCCACTGCCAAAACGGTTGTTAAACATTTGACTTTATCTAAACTGATGATTTTCAGCCCATTGAACAAAACTGGGGGAAGCATGCTTTGGAGTTTGGTGTTTAAACAAAACCATAATGCTATCGGGTGGAGAAGGCGGATGTCGCCCTCGATTTTTCTTTCAGAGCACCTGAAATTCGAGCTATTTCCTGTGCTAATATTGTCAGAGCGATTCTGGGTGGGCAAAGTTTCTACAGACCTGTCACAGCCTCCTCATGAATCACAGAGGAGAAGAGGAGAGCTGCACAGTGGTTCTGATCTGGGGATGCTCAGATCCAGCATTTTTTATTTTATTTTATTTTATTTTATTTTATTTTATTTTATTTTATTTTATTTTATTTTTTCAGTAATCCAAGATTCATTGTTTATGCACCATGCCCAGTGCTCCATGTGATACGTGCCCTCCTTAATACCTACCGCCGGGCTCACCCATCCCCCTTCCCCCTCCCCTCCATAACCCTCAGTTTGTTTCTCAGAGTCCACAGTCTCTCAGGGTTCGTCTCCCCTTCCGATTTGCCCCAGTTCACTTTTCCTTTCCTTCTAATGTCCTCCATGTTATTCCTTATGTTCCACAAGTAAGTGAAACCATATGATAATTGACTTTCTCTGCCTGACTCATTTTACTCAGCATAATCTCTTCCGGTCCCATCCATGTTGATACAAAAGTTGGGTATTCATCCTTTCTGATGGCTGAGTAATATTCCGTTGTATATATGGACCCTGTCTTCTTTATCCATTCATCTGTTGAAGGGCATCTCAGCTCTTTCCACAGTTGGGCGATTGTGGCCCTTGCTGCTATGAACATTGGGGTACATATGGCCCTTCTTTTCACTACATCTGTAACAGCATTTTGCTTGGCCAGGGAATGCCTTCCTAGAATTTACTGTAAATAAAAATGCCACCCACACCCTGAGTGCAGTACAGCCACGCCCACTCAAGCTTTGCCTCCCCTCTCGCTGCCTTAGGAAAGAGAGTCCCTCTCAGCCAAGTATTGTAAGTCTCCTTTAAAACTTGAAAGTGTACAGATTTTCATAGATGTTCAAAGCCTTCTGTGAGTGCAGCATTCTCATATGAAAACACTAACCAGATTATTATGATGATGGTAAGAGTAATAAAGCTTAAGTGTGAGACCAGCAGCAAGAATGACCTCCCTCCATGCCTCTTCCCCCAGGACTGAGTCACGGGGGAGGGGGAACGGGCCGGATTCCAGCCACACACTTAGTCAGCCACCTTGCACCTTCATTAAACAGAGGGGTGTGTGTATATGTGTAAAATCTTGAAGTTTTTGATAGCAAAGCTGAAAGTTGGGCTTCTCCCCCATGGTCATTAACTGTCCTCACATGGTGTTTCTTCATGGGCCCTCTCTGTTTTCTTTCTTTCTTTCTTTCTTTCTTTCTTTCTTTCTTTCTTTCTTTCTTTCAGGATTTTATTTATTTATTTGAGAGCGAGAGAGAGCGCAAGCAGGAAGGAGAGGGAGGAGCAGGCTCTGAGCTAGCAGGGACTCAATCCCTGGACCCTGGGATCACTACCCAAGCCAAAGGCCGATGCCCAACAGACTGAGCCACCCAGGCAGCCCCATTTGTGGGCACTGTTCCTAAAGCAGGAGAAGAAGGCACCTGGCCCCACGCAGGTACCGCTGAACCAGCTGCTCCCATCAGGGGCTTTCTTACCAGACAGCTCCCAGGAGCTGCGAGTGTGACCTTATTTGCAAATAGTGTCTTTGCAGATGTAATTAAGTTAATGATCTCAAGATGAGCCCAAAGCAGATTGAGGCTGGGCCCTCCCTCCTAGGATGGGTGTGCTAATAAGAGAAAGGGCAGCAAGACTGGGGACAGAGACTCAGAGGACGCACAGGGAGAGGAGCCTGGGGACAGGGGCAGAGGTCCAAGCCATGTGTCCACAAGCCAAGGAGTGCCAAGGACTGGGGGCTGCCCCCAGAAGTGAGGGAGAAGTCTGGAGCGAGTTCTTTCCCCCAGAGCCTCCGGAAGGAACCAACCCCAACAATATCTTGGCTTTGGATTCCTTGCTCCAGAAAAGTGAGAAAACAAATTTCTGCTTTGAAGCCACAGAGTTTGTGGTAAGCCGTTATACAGCTCTCAGAAATGAATATGTTCCCCTGACCTAGAACCTGGTGGTTCAGCCATGATCTATAAAGCTTGACTTATCCTGACTCTTTTTAGCTGCCAAGACTGCCCGGAGGCCAGCCCCCAAGTGCCCAGCCCAACCCGATCCAGACTCTTCTGCTTGGTTTCCTCTGCCTGCCCATCCAAGCCCTCTCTGTACCCGAATCACAGGGAGAGTTCTTAAACAATGCAGAGACCAGGGACCCAGCAGAGATCAAAGATCGATTAAACAGAACTGTCTTATGGGTACAGGGGAGAGTGGTGAGGTCCAAACACCTGAATGTTTCAGCAACCTTGAGTGTGGTGATGTGTAGTCAAAGTACAGGATGCTTGTTCTACGGGTCATGGGGGCTCCGGCTAACGGCCCCCACCCTCTCCACATACACTGTCCCCCGAGGTCTCTTCCACAAGCACACTGATATGGCTCCCTGCAATACACACCTCAAATTACAGGTTTTGTGAGAATTTCCTGGTGTTGTCTCAAAGTGCAAATTCATGGGACCCTACCCACAAAGACAATTCTGTACCTCCAGGGAGGGTATGCCCGAGGATATGAGTTTTTATAATCTTGAACTTTGTTGTACATTAGAATTCCCTGGGGAGCTTTACCAAAAGAAAAAAAAAAGAAGAAGAAAGAAAGAAAATGTCTAGACCACATCCTCAGACCAATTGAATCAAAAATTCTGGGGAAAGCACACAGGCATCAGAGTTTTTTAAACTTTCCTGCCGATTCCAAGTTTAAACCATTGTTTCAAGAAATGTGTATAATGTGCCAGCAACAGTGGTGAGGAAATTAAATTATTTGTGCACTCCTGAAGGGCATTTTCCAGTAGCGGTCTTTCAGAGAGACCCACACGTGACCCACACGTGGTGTCTTTCAGAGAGACCCAGACAGAGGGGACTGTCCCTCTGAGCAGGAGTTGGACACAGTAAGTAGTTGTGAGGGCCAGATCATCCCAAGAAGACAGAACATTACATGCAAAGGCCCTGGGGCAGGAGGAAAAATGTACATTTGAGAAGAAAAGGAAGTGCGTAGCTGAGAGGCAGTTAACAAAGTCAAGGAATGCAGGGGCCTTTCATGGAGAAGCAAGAAAAATAAAGCAGGAGCAGGTTTGAAGTGTCGGAGGCCTGGGGCAGATCAAGCTAGCTGCATTAGACGTGTTGTTGTGAGACGTGCATGAGTTACCCATGTTGAGACGATGAGCAAGCAGCTCTGTACCCTGGTCTGCACCAGGCTGGGAGACCCAAATCCAGCAGCCTTGCCCTTAGAAGATGCTATAGCCGTGGGTCCCATCAGCTCACTTGAGAGTCTCCGGTGACAGCCCCCTTTCCCTCCCCATGCCCCCAGCCAGTGCGGTACAGAGTCCTTTCAAGGCCACCCACCTCCCAGGCCATCCTTTCCCCCTGCTCAGTCGCCAGCACGTCAAAACCAAGACTCCAACATCTCCCCCTCCTAATCCAGGTCACCCCGCTCCTGTGCAAGCTGACCCGATCATTTCTCCCTCTTGTTCACATCTTTTCCATAACTCAGAGTCACCTATGGGACAATGGCCCGGGCCTCGTCATCTGGCCTCATTCCCCACCAGGTGGAGGGTCTCCGGGGTGAGGCACTCGGGCTGACGTGAGCAAAGAGAAACAGAATGTCCCCGCAGACTCCCTGAGGCCCAGCCCAGGTAAGTCCAATGCTGTACGAAACTTCCAACCTTCTCCACTTAAACCTAAGCCAGTTTGAATTAGAAAAACGTCCTTTGCAGCCCAATGTGTGAATTGTGTGGTTTTGGTGGGGAAAAGAGTCGTGGCCAAGAGGTTTGGAGGCAGGTGAGAGTCAGCACAGACCCTCGAGCCCCAACTGCCTGGTTGGTCGCAGTCCTGCACAGTCCAATGGTTGACAGGGTCCCAAAAGACAACAGTGACAGGGGAGTGGAATGTTTAAATCTGCGCCCTGAAGCCCAGACACTGTCATCTTTGCCTGCCCAGAATCTACCCTCAAGTGGCCTTTGGGGTTTCCCATCTGCTTCTCCCCCTCAATTCTGCAGTCGCAAACCCACCCGCTTCAGTTCCTGGAAAGTGACACGCATGATGCCCCATACAGTGCTCCTTGGATTTCTGCCATCGTGGCTGAGCAGCGACCCATGCTTGGCTTGGGACAGAGTGTGGACCAAACAAGGCTTGGCAGAGCTTTACACCTGACTGCACTCCTGGCTGTGAGGTCATTCCCGAACCCTGATTGCACAGACCATGCATCCGGGAGTTTTCCCCAGCCACCCCAGGGCGAACCAAGCCTGTCCTCCTGACGCCTTCCAGAACCCGTCCAACTCCTGCCCATGAAACGCATCTGAGCTTCATGAAGGGAAATGCATTCCAGGAGTTGGGAGCTGAGAAAATGTTGCCTTGAAGAGTCAGATATTAATGTCATGTTAATAATGACTTTTTCCGATCCGAGTTTTTGGGCCAATTGAAAACCATGGGTTTTCATCTTTGGCTTTGCTGCCCCCACACCCGATGCCTGGCTTGCAGTGGGTTCTCAGGAGATGCTGTCAGCTCTCCGGCCTCAGTGCTCCATCTTCCCAGCTCCTGGAAGCTCAGCTCTAAAGGAGCAGTAGAAGCAGGCAGGCCTGTCAGGACAGCGGTTGGCTGCTAGGCTCTCAACCGCGTGAGGGTCACACAGGTATCTTCAACACAACAGATCAAGACTCAAAGGATCATGGTCTAATCGACTCTTTGCACACCTGTTCTCCACACCCCAACACCATCCCCACCCCAGCGTCTCATCTGTGATGGCCAGGTCCCCTTGACATGACCATCCCCATCCCCTCTTCTGCCCCGTCCATCCTTACTAGGAAATCTGCCCCATCACCTCTGTCAGTCTTCCCATCTCTACATGACCACACAGGACTTCTGCCTGAAACCTTCTGTAGAACCTAGTTCCCCACAGGGAAAATTCCAAAATGCCTTCTGTGGACATCAAAAACCCTCCAAAATGTGGCCATTACCTAGCCTTTCCACCGTGACACCAAGGGTGACCATCGTTGCTGTGTTCTAGGGACTAAGGAGGTTCTCAGGAAGTGAGACTTTTAGTACAAAAGCCAGGAAAATCCAAGCTAAACAGACACGAGTTGCTTTCTACTCTAGAAAGGCTGAACCTCCTGTAGTTCTCTTCTGGGCTGAGTGGTCATGTCCTCCCAAAATGTCTTTGTTGAAGCCTTTACCCCTCATGTGATGGTGTTTGGAGGTGGGGCCTTTGGGAGGTCATCAGGATCAGATGTTTGGATGAGGTGATGTGGGTGGGGCCATGATGGGATTGGTGTCCTTATAAGAAAGGGACCACAGAACACTCTCTCTTTCTCTCTCCCTCCCCACTCCATGAGCACACACTGAAGAAGGGCATTGGGAGCTCACAAGGGGAAGATGGCCATCTGTAAGCCAGGAAACAAACTCTCACCAGGAAAGGATTCAGCCAGCACCCTGACCCCAGACTTCCAGCCTCCAGAACCCTGAGAAAGAGATGTCTGTTGATTAAGCTGCCCAGTCCAAGCTGTTTTGCTACAGTTGCCTGAGCTAACTAGGAAAGTTCCCGACAATCCTTCTTCAGGTGCCTCTCCTCTGTCCCCATGGAGGTCTGAGGATACAGCTCTCACGGGACTGCCATGGGGCTCAGTATGCTCCTTGGGTGTCTGGCTCTATCATGAGAAGGGATGGAATCATGGGCAGGACCTCAGTCACATCCTTCTTGTACCCACAGCCTCTCCCAGCCCCTGACACCCAGGAGGCGGTCAATCAGTGACTCAATCAGTTACCCAGGACACCCATGTAGAAACCGCTGTTAAAAAAAAAAAAAGAAAGAAAGAAAGAAAAGAAAAATCCATTTCCAATTAGCCCTTTGGCCATTTTGAAGACAGACATTTTCCAGTTGGGCTTTTTAGATGCGCTGTTTCCATGAGGCAACCGACCCCAAACTGGCCAACAGCCCCGGAATACCTTCAGTGTCTCCAACACACATGTTAATGATTAATTTGGGAAATCAGCTACCAGATACTTCATTTACTGAACATTTTTGGAGGTACTGAGATAGTCGCTAAACAGTTTTTTAAATTTGACCCTATTACTACGTCCTTGTTATTCTGCAAGGATTATTAGAGGTTTAAAATAGGTTTCAGTGATGTAATAAATGTAATAATGCAATAAATGTACACTTCTTTCAGAATACATGAGTGCTGATAGGAACATCACACTAAACATGACACTCAGGTCATTTCCCCTCGTTACAGCTCTGGTGCTGTCTCCTCATGCACCCACCGCGCCCTGAGCATGGGAGGAGTGGTACATCCAAATCCATAGAGCTCCTCCACTCACTAGCACACAGCTCCTACAGTAAGGACCATGTGCTGAGCCTCCAATTCCATCAGACCAAAAGGGGACAGTACCATGTACCCTACAGACTTGGAGCACAAATAGCAAGTTAGTAAATGAACAAAGCCTGAAGCTCCGGAGGACGATGGTGTTGGTGATGATGTTGGGTGGGGATGTCCCTGGGGTGGGGACACAGCTGGACAGGATGCTGGCAGTGTTAATGGTAATGGTGATTGATGATGGTGTCGTGTCAGACCACGGTGTGGGTTAGTAGGTCCCAAAGCTGTCAGGCTACCAAGTCAGGGCTCAGTGCCCTGCTTGTCAGGAAGGCATTCAGCAAATATTTCTTGACTCATAGATAGACTAAGTGGCCTAGGAGTCAGTTTATTCTAGCAAGCTTTGTCCACCATATGAGATCCAACAGGTTCAGTGTTGTTTAATATTATCTGAGTCCAAAATGCATTAAAATAAACATGGAGCCAAGATTGGCTTTCCAGGGCCAGATTTTCCTATGGGATCATGATTACTTCAACTAAAATCTGGTTTGAAATATGGAGACTTGCAATGTATTGCCTTCTTCCCTTTTTCCTCTTGCCCAAGGATGACCTCAGCTTGTCATATGACCCGTACTGCACAGACTTTCCGACCTGAGTGAGTACAGGTGCTCCTGCCTCCAACCCAGGGTGGCCTGAATGTGGCCAGACAGAGCTGATCTTGCAACTTCCCCCTTCTCGTCCCTTGAGCTTCCCCACTTTGGAGCAGTGACTAGCAGAAAGCTTCAAGCTCGGTTCTAAAATTAGAATTAGCTACTTTTAATTTAGTCTAGATTTTGGCCAAGAAGTCATTTCAGTTCATAGTTAATCACTGAGAATAAACAAAGAAGTCACCAAAAGCATCTGGCTCCTTCTCGGCGAGACCAGAGGGATCACAGCCCATGCCTGCGAATCAGAGGTAGTACAGTTGCTCAGCCTGCTGGTTTTTCCCAACTAAACACCCACACCACAACTAACGATTTGCCATTATTCTTCCTTTCCTCCCCTGCTAACCACTGCTGCTTAGCAAAGTCCAGACTCATTCCACAGATACTTCTGTGAGAACAAACCCACATTAACTTCGGATGAGAAAAATCTGCTTGAAAGAGGAAGAAATAATTTAGTGTGGTAATTGAAGACTTAAACGCTTATGTATTGACATTAGTCTGTGCATGGAAATTATAATACATCCATGATACCTGCATGGGGATTCACTAAAGGATTCTATGCAGCCTCAGCACGTGACCATAAAATCGTGTCATAACACGGTACAGAATAAAGTAGATGCGTTTGCCTGGCATTTATACGTAGGCTTTGTTGATAAGGCTCTCTCACTGCCGACATGTAAGCATTTCTGATGTCCATTCACCCTCAACAATGTTTGTGACTGGCATTATTTAAGTCAAGGCCATCAAACTGGGCTGTAGAAAAAGCCCAGTGTTCTAATTGAGGAAAAGAGACGATAGGTCCCCTCAGAAATCTCCTTTAAGAACCAAAGAAATCAGAGCCAAAGCTACCTAATTAAAAGTGCATCCTTGACTTGAGAAGTGATTTTAGTTTCGGTATTTGGTTACATCTGTCATCTGTTCATTTACTCGTTCACTAATTATTTCCTTGAACATCTCTTCTGTGCCTGGCACAGTTCTATGAATAGTATAATTCTTTAGGCATTTGTTACATTCCAAAGGACCTTCCTGCAAAAAAATAAAAAATAAAATAAAATAAACTGTAGTATGTGATTAAGTTCAAGTTACCACCTCAAAATCTTATGAAGCAAAGCTATCATATAAAGTCAAGTGTAGAGACACCTTTGATATTTTTCATTTCCCTAGTTAATGAGTTAATGACGTTAAGCTGAAATAGATGGAAATATTTCTTTCCTTTCTTCTAAAAATATATAAAATTTCCTATGGTTAAAGCCCTTTTTAGGAGCTTTACCAACCTTGATGCCCTTTGATTTTAGTGCCATTTTATCTCACCCCTCAAAATAAAATCTTATCCAAAGTATTTCCCACTTTCCAAACATTTCTTTCCTGGGTTTCATTGTACCTAAGAAGTATAGCTGTGAGAACTCACCAAAGGCCCAGAGTCCAAAATCCAGATTTGTCATCGTAACTGCTCCTTGCTCTTCTGGGAGCAGAGCCTGTGTGAGAAAGCAGATCCTTGAAGAAGAGATTCCCTGACGTAGAAACGAAGACTGTCCTGGTGTCAGTCACTGGGCCACCCATGAAGACAACAGCTGCGAGGGACTTGGAGCCAGTACGCTGGGAGGTGTCTGGGGCTGATGTGTCCAAACAGCTACATGTATTCATTGACAGGGGTCCCAACACCATGGTACAACTCTTTGGGAAAACCATTCACATTTCACAAGTCCCAAAAGTCTTAATTCACTGGACCATGATCAATAGCACAAACATCCAAATTTTCACCTTCTTGATACTCAAGAGATAAGATAGGGTCCTTGGATAGTTCCTCAAAGGTATACCTCTCTTATGGGAGCCACCATTGAAACATATCACCCACCCCTTACCCCAAATTTGGGGGACTTCAGGGGCTTCCAATGGCCAGCACTGGTTCTACGGAAGCTATATTCACATATACTTTATGTCAGCAGAGTACAGCACACAGGTTACCTCCGCATATCTTCTCCGGGGGGAACAGGGTCTCTTCCATTCTACTTGATTCTGGTATCATTTGGAATGTCATCCACTCCTGGCTGCAAGGATCATCATGTGACCCTGGCCTGGCCAACCGTTATTCATTATCCCCTTCTCTCCAGAGGCCCCAGGAATCTACAGAACCAACCAGAATCCTGCATGAAAGTTGATATATGTCCCCGTGATGAGAGCGAAGCCCGAGGAAGCAGGTAGACCTTCAGTCCTGATGACGTTTCAGCACCGGATCCAGCGGTCTGATGCCTGATCTTCCCAGACCTCACAGGATGACATGGAAGTAGAGGGGATGGCGCTTGGTTAGTTTTGTTCTGTTTGCGTGAGGTCATCTGAGTTACTCTTCTGGTCATTTCCATCGCAACTACAGAGAGTCTGCATGAATGAAGTAAACTTAGGCCAACATCCCGCTATCTCACTTGGCATTTCTCCTACTGTCTTTCCTGACTCCTTCGCTGTCCCTCCTTCCACTTTCTGCACACCGGCCATCATCAATATCCTCTCTCGTTGCCAACTCAGCAAGTCCCAGGCCAGACTTGTCCACACAGGCCATCCTTCATCCTTCCCCGAGTGAGCGTTAGAACATCTGGCTTCACCCATGGGGCTCTGAATTCACACCCTTGTGGTATAGACACTAGCCAATTTATTCCTCCGGGTGAATAAAACCTCCAGGGCTCGACTCCTTCAGACAGAAAGTCAACCATCGTGGTGCACATCCAAGGCTCTTGAGGTGTGGCGATTGCTTGCGTGTAGCTTTTCCTCATCAAGTATACACCAAGGTTGATTGGTAATGACTTATTTATCCACTGAAACCACACTGGGCAGAGCTATCTAGTTCGGCACAAGGATACAGAGAAGCAAATCACATGCCTGAAGATTCTATTGTATTTTTTATTTCCTCTTCCAAGAGTTTTCAGAAGATTAAGATACATAGATTAGTGAGGAACTGGAAATAAACGCTAAATGTTTGCAATGGGTGTTTGAAAAGCCAGATTAGTAAATCTTCTCTTTTAATGGCTAACAAAAGTGGATACCCTCACCGATCGATGAAAACTCTCTCCTCTTTAGATATAAAATGGATTTTCGGGGTGGCTCAGTGGGTTAGAGCCTCTGCCTTCGGCTCAGGTCATGATCTCAGGGTCCTGGGATCGAGTCCCGCATCGGGCTCTCTGCTCAGCGGGGAGCCTGCTTCTCCCTCTCTCTCTGCCTACTTGTGATCTCTCTCTCTCTGTCAAATAAATAAATGGAATCTTTAAAAAAAATAAAATGGATTTTCTTGGGATGCCTGGGTGGCTCAGTCCTTTAAGCATCTGCCTTCGGCTCAGGTCATGATCCCAGGGTCCTGGGATTGAGCCTTACATCGGGCTCCCTGCTCAACAGGGAGCCTGCTTCTCCCTCTGCCTCTTTCCCTCTGCTGCTCCCCCAGGTCGTGCTCTCTCTCTCTCTCTCTCTCTCTCTCTCTCTTTCGCTCTCAAATAAATAAAATCTTAAATATATAAAATGGATTTTCTTAAAGGCTATGGAAGTTATTTAAGCACAACAGTCTTGGTATAGAAAAAATTCATCATCAAATTAGTCATGAAGATAACGAAAGATTAAAAGTATTCAAAAGAAAGAAGTGGACATCCTGTCCCGTGCCTTTGGGTGGGAGGCATAGCCCTGCAGGTCCCTGGACAAGGCATCAAGCCCAAGGTCGGTTGGGAACAAAGACCAGACCAGAGACTTTTCATGGCACCAATTGGGAAAATGACTAAAACCATTCGGCTCAAAAAAAGCTGAAAGCAGAGGAGTCCGTGGAAGGAAGAGAGTCGAAGTCAAAAGCAGGAAGAGAACAGATAGCGAAGGACCTTGCATACCAAGCTAAGGATTTGGACTTAATCGTCTGGGAGGTGGGAAGCCACTGGAGGCTCCGGGCCAGCTCTGGTCTGAATGGTGGTGTTTGGGGAAGATGATCTGGCCGCAGACTGCAGCAGATGCCAGATGGACATGACACGACGGGGTGCTCATCAGAAGCGGATGGCACAGTGTGGTCCATTGGGTCAAGTATAGCTACCCACGTGAGGCCAGGAACCCCACCCCCACTCCCATCCCCCACCCCGGGCTCTGTGGGCATGAGTTGGTTTGCGTGAGAGATAGGAACTCTTCCGGGGGGGAGATTTTGTGCTTGAGCCCCTGGAGGCGAGAAGGTCAACCCAGAGGGCGGAGCAGCAAGATCTCTGCTCTCCAGCCCATCCCCAAAGATCAAGGGCAGGGCTGTGAGTGGAACACAGGGGAGCTGCTTCTGCGAGGGCCTTTGCACAGAGCAGGCCTGGGCCAGCTCTCAGCTGAGTCACTGGGGAAGCAGGGGGGAGCAAGCTTCAGAAGGAGAGTCTGTCCCTCATCACCAGCTCCCTGCAGGGGAGAATCCAGGCGGTGTGGGGCTGATGCTTATTTATAAATATGATATTATGTAATACATAAGCCCTCTTTCATGAAAGGAATATGCAATTACAATACAATTGGATGTGAAAGGGATTTACTTTGCACGAAAAGAAATTATAATAAATTACAATGGTTGACTAACCAATAGAAATCACATCATCCAGAACAACACTTATTAATTACCTGACATGCTTATTTTCTTTTTCCGGAATTTTTTTGGGGGAGGGAGCTATATACTCTCATTGTCTCATTATCTTTCAGAATTGTCAACAACTTTATATCAGAAAGAAAAAAAAAGATAAGTTTGTCTTTGTCGTAACGTGGTTGGACAAGATTAGCTTTTTCAGGGTCATAGTTTAGGAAAGTTTCTGTGTCACACACCTTTATTGGTAACGTCATGTAAAATTTCAGAAATGTGATCAAATGCGGGGCCATTTCTATAAGATTTCTATTGAATATGAGTTGTACAAAATATTTGGGGGCATTCAGAATATCTACTCTATTAACTAATGCTAAATATTTTCTGGATTGATGACACTAGTTAACAAGCTTGTCACTGATGTTCCTCATTGTAGTGACACATTAAAGTTTATGGTATCTTCACCAGTATTAGTATTTTATATCAAACAGGATGAAGTTAATTAGATTCCCTCCGAGATATGGCTGGGCAAGGCCTGTCAGGCCAAGGGAAGAGCTTGAAGAAAAACACAGTTGAGCAGAGGCACGAGTCCATTTGCTGGAACGAGAAGCAGGTGACACCGTGGGGGGATAGGACTAAGCAGGGAGATAGGGAGCCCTGTTCGATGCTGGCATGTGGCCGAGATGCCTCACGTTTAAGGTTAAGAAATCAAAGACCTGGTTTTGGACCCAAGCCCATGAAAGCCAATGCTAAGATTGTTATCATTTAAATCAGCCAAACCCGGATTTGAGTCCTCAGTCTGGCTCGACAAACTTGTGGACTTTGCTAAAAGTGACTGGACTCTCCGAGGCAGCGGCTACACTCTGGACACACGTGGGTAGAGAACAGACACAGCACCGATGTATGGTCTTGGGGTCTTCTTCTTGGAGGACCCAGACTAACACATCAGAAGTTATTTTGTTCATCATTTAAACGATGAATGCAATATTAATGTTATCAAAAATATGAAAACTAGAAAAAATACCAACACCGTAGTGATAGTAGCTAACCATCCCTACACACATGAATCTGTTTGGACCTCACAGCCGGCGAGGAGCAGGTGCTGCTGGCATCCCTGGTTTACAAATGAGGAAACTGAGGCACAGAGAGGTTAAGAGATTTGCCCAGAGTCCCACAGCAGGTAAGTGGAGAATTCAGCTCTTGAACCCGGGAGGCAGGTGCTGGGCCCCCGTCCTGAGCACCAGCTCGGCCACTCCGGCTTCCGTGCATTCCTTCCAGCCTGAGGTAACCAGCCTGTTTCGTCCTCAACCTGCCCTTCTTTGTTGTTCTCTGTCTACCGTGTCCTACTTGTATAGTCCATGAAACTTACTTCAGTTATTGCATATTTATCTTTTGGGTCACTTAGAATGTTCCATTGTTTCTCACTGTGTGTCCGTTTGCCCCGCCACCCCCTGGCAGACCGTATTCCCCAAGAGAACAAGTGCTTCTCTGTTAGGATCCAGAGCCCATTCCTGCTGGGCATGTGTAGGTGCTCAATAAAACCTTGCTGAATGCTGTGAGTCATCATCAGACTGCTTGAAAGATTCTATGCCCTGCCTTTCATTAATGTTATGCCGCGAACACGTCCTGGGGTGCCCCAAGGTCTTCCCACTCGCTGGTTTTCATAACTGTGTAATAGGACTGTGACTACTAAACACAGACATCCAATCAGCCACTCCAATATTGTGAGGCACCCCGAGCTTCTGATTGTAAACATACTGTTAGGGCGCCTGGGTGGCTCAGTGGGTTAAAGCCTCTGCCTTAGGCTCAGGTCATGATCTCAGGGTCCTGGGATCGAGGCCCACGTTGGGCTCTCAGCTCAGCAGGGAGCCTGCTTCCTCCTCTTCCTCTCTGCCTGCCTCTCACCCTACTTGTGATCTGATCTCTCTGTATCAAATAAATAAATAAAATCTTTTAAAAAACATAATGTTATAAAAAGCGATGTGAGGACCATTTCTAGGTGTGCAGCTTTTCCCATGGCAATCAAATTCAAAATTATCTGTGATCCCAGAGAAGGAAAGCACCCCAATTGGGTGTATTTCCTCTTGGACCAAGTAACATCCCTCCTGTAGGTTAGTCCTCCTGTGACTCACGTGGGGAAGGAGGCATGTCACAGCTTCGGCCGACCCAGCCCACCCCTGCACCTGTCCCCTGTCTGCCCACAGTGAGGCCATCAGCCCCCCAGCCTCTGCCAGACTTCCAGCCCAGTCTGCTTTGCTCTGATGCACACGACTCCTCTCCCTGTGTCCCCTGCAGCACCTCCAGGTAAGGTGTAAGTGCCTACCACAAGGGGACCAATGGCCTCACATTCCATGCCAGGCCTCCCTGACCTAGAAATGTCATCTTAGTCCCTTCTGCAGGGTCTCGCTTATGGCTGCTACACCCTGGTAGGCCCCAGCTTCTGGCAGGTGCCTCTGGATCTTTGTGTCTCTCCTCCTGGTTCCTCCACCCCTGGTTAGCCTCCCACCTCCCTCATTCCTAGCACCACAGTTTAAACTCTCCCCCCCCCTCCTAAAATGTTTACAGACTCACCTTTGCATTTTCACAAACTCATTAAGGGATTGTGGAAAATCCAGGGGCTTCCACAGGCATCAGTTTTGACCTCAGACTTTTCTTTCTTGGGGGCAGACGAGGAGGAAGGCCCCTGCCTTTCCTGGCCAGCATGGACCCAGGGGCTCACACCTCTATTTGGTGTCCAAGGTTATTGCAGATGTCAGGCCACCGAGCGAGCCCCAGGGAGGAAGGAAGCTGCATGGCGCGTGGTCTTTGGGGCTGGTGCACTCGAGTGGCCGCGGAGAAGCCGGCACCTACCTGGTGCTCAGGAGGCCATGAGACGTAAATCCTCAGAGAAGAAGCCGCACACCTGTTCCTTACACAGAGTTTTTAATGGTGGTCATTCCCAGGACAGGAACTCCAGCCTCTCCCCTCCTTGCATTGGAAAGTGTTTATAACACCGTTACAGCAGCAAAGGAAATCCAGGGTGCAGTAAGGGAGGCTGCACCCCAGTATGTACTGAATATTCTCGAGGGCCGCCCCGGCACTGTGCCAGCCCTCGGCCTGCCCTATTTCCCTGAGCTGAGGACAGTGCCTGGTCCCCAGCCATTCATTGGGTGAGTGAGTCACGGAATCCTAGGACCACGAGGTAAGGTGTTTGCCATCTGCACTTTACAGACATGGAACTGCCACTCAGAGAAGTCAAGGCCGAAGGACAGAAGGGCCGGGACCCGGCCTTCAGTGGCCCCACCTTCCTGCTATGATCCTTGCTGGAGGCGCTTTCAAATATTCCCGGACGCCGGCAGAGGGGATGCTTCCTACCCGAAAATGTGGCAGTTATACGGATTCTTAGGCAAATCTTCATAAAATATAAAAAATATTGCCTTTTGATTGCAATATTGAATCAGAAGTGCAGTGTATAGTGTCCCTTATATTCAACAGAGGAACTTATATTTAAGTCAATTCCAAGCCAAATAATTAAATATAAGCCCTTAAGCTGTATCCCCTAAAGAAGCCGTGCTTTGTGTTGTCTTTGATGAACACATACACAGACACACGCTCAAAGACACACACACTCACTCTGAAGATGAATGGTAGGAGAAATTGAGAATTCCGACCATAAACAATGTGCTTCAGGAGTCTGGTACCTGGAGAGCAAATAACCATCATTAAAATAATGTTTTCTGGTATTTGGTTTCACACTTGCTTCAGAGAACCCATTTGGATTACATGTGCAAGTAGCTTCTGACTCTGGAGGCTCCTGGGTGAAGCGTGTTTTAATTCGTTCTGGGATTACGTTCATCAAAATAACCTTCAGAAGATGACTTTGCAGAGACTGCCAAAGGAAAGATCAGTGTACAAACTTTCCGAAGCGTATTTTATGTTCAACAATTCCAACCTGGGCGATTGTTTTAAAACAAACACAGCACGGTTGGCCATCAAATTTCCGGCCACACTCCACAGCCTCCAGTAAGAAGGGCCCACAAGAGCAGGATGGTCAGGACCGAGGGCCGTGGGGGATATTTGCAGGGAAGAACAGCAAAGCCTGCTTCTCGTAAACCGATTAGGTCAAGACACCTGCTCACTGATCATTGGCCAAGAGTCTCCCTGCAGTGCACATAGGACATTCACACTGGAGCCTCCGAGGCAGCACAGTGTTTATTTTTATAGCAAAACATAAATTCTGCCATTATTTGCTTGGCAGAATCCAGACTAATACAGCATCAGGCTTCTGAGGAAGCTGAGACAGGTGTCTGCTTCAGGGAAGGGTCATAGCGGTGGATCATGTGGCATTGAAGGTGACACTGTCCTCTGGATACCAGGTCCCCTCCAAATCCAGACCAGCTTGCTGGGTGTGCAGGCGCCTGGGTGAGAAGTGGGGCCATTGGGATAAGCACAGCCCTCCCAGGTCTTCAGGCTCTACCAAGAGAGTCTTTGGAAGACTTTGTGCAGATAGGTGAGAGTTACCCACAATTTCAGTAAAAAAGAGCATGCTTTGCAGAAACATATTTCCTGCCTGAAACTCTGGTTGTGTTTGGGAAGCTCAGTTGGCAGATGAGCTCTTGCCTAATCCTCTCCTTCTCAGAAGGGCTCAGCAGGAGTAGACATGGATACATAGGGTTTTGCCATCAACTAAGTTCGTGGAACATGACCCACTCCAGGACACTTGAAGCAAATTTTCACATACTAGAGACTGAGAGCGTGTAGTAAAGAAAGCCACTTAGCCATTTCCAAACTGCAGTGACAAAGAAGCCTACACAGATGCCCTCAGGCTCCAGGTTCTGAGAACTCAACTTGGCAAGGCCATCCAGAGCGAAAGGCCATCCAAGCCCAAGTCCATCCAAGGCGGAAGGCCACCCAAACCCAAGTCCATCCAGGGCAGAAGGCTACCCAAACCAAGGCCATCCAGGGCAGAAGGCCATCCAAACCCAAGACCATCTAAGGTGGAAGGCCAACCAAGCTCAAGGCCATCCAGGGCAAAGGCCACCAAAGCTCAATGCCATCCAGGGTGGAAGGTCATCCAAACCCAAACCCATCCAGGGCAGAAGACCACCTAACCCAAGGCCATCCAACCTGAGATAGGGTGGCAAGTCAGGGGTCCTTTTCCTTTATTCCTGCTTGATCTCTATTGATGGGGAGTTTGACATGGTAGATTTCTGGCCATCCAAATAGTTTGACTTAAATCAAACACTCAAAGGCACTATGCAATTATCTGTAAAGAACCCCTTGGCAAAGCAAAGGATCCTTTGATAACATACACACTCACATCTTAAATCACATATTTGCTGTAAATCAAAATAGCACAGCTCTTGTCTGGTGACCACAAAGAGTAATCATTTGCTTACAGTTCAGAATGAAGATTTATCCTTGACATGGACCCTTTTTTTTTTTTTTTTTGCCTAATAGCAAATACTTGCATTCGGGAAACTGGGGTGGGAATTTCTTCATTCCCCTTTGGAAGTTGTGTTGTCTGGGGCCTCTGGATGGACCTGGTGGCTCTGTGGAGGTGACAGGGCAGGCTCTTCGCCACAGCTCTATCTGAGCCCCTGAGGCTGGTGCCCTGTTGCCCAACGCAACCCTCAGCCATGGGCAGAAACAAGGGGAAGGCTGCTCTCCCTTCTCCTAGGTCCCCTCTCAGCGGGTTCTCTGTTCCTGCTTCTGTCTGTGGCCCCAGCTCCATAAGCCTCACTTTGAAGACTACAGCACCCCTGTCAAAACCAGTGAGCAGGGGTGTGGAGGTGGGAGTGACTGGGCAGACATGGCTGCTCGGCCTTGTTCTCACTTCCCTCTCCCCCAGGAGGTCCTGGCCACGGGGTTCTGTCTGGAGTCAGGATAGATGACTCACGCCCCAAGAATTCTTCACTTTACTTGAAAGACCAGCCAAGGAAAGGAAACTCCCTTGCATCTGGCGCCCTTCTGGAGGCCGTGGGGGCCGGCGGTGCTCTTCCCAACTGGCAGGGAAAGGAATGTTATTCTGTCACAAAGCTGCCGATATATCTGTTTCCTGTGGTTGCTGTTTATTCTGCTAGAGCCTGAAAATACCAGAAAAGAAGAAGGTTTGACTTCACCCAGAAATACGGCTAACGTGGGTTCTTGGAAGGATTGGTTGAAGATAATAGGGCATGGACAGGACTTTCTGAAAAAAACATGCGGGATGGTCCCAAATACCTATGAATATCTGGGGCCCGATTGTCTCTTTTATAGCCAGCAAATAAACATAACATAGATTGGGGCACCCAGGTGACTCAGTCAGTTAAGCATCCGACTCTTGGTTTTGGCTTGATCTCAGGGTCATGAGATTGAGCCCCATTTCGGGCTCCCTGCTCAGCTGGGAGTCTGTTTGTCTCCATCTCCCTCTCTCCCCACTCACTCTTTCTCTAAAATTAAAAGAGGAAGAGGAAGAAGAAGAAGAAGAAGAAGAAGAGGAAGAAGAAGAAGAAGGAGGAGGAGGAGGAGGAAGGAGGAGGAGGAGGAGATCAAGATCCTAATTTATTAAAAACAAAACAGCATGGATTGTTCTAGAAATCTGGCCCTGGTGTCCTATCACACAAGCCCAAACTAGAGCTCTCAGTTTCATTCAAGGGAGGATTCTTGAGACATATGACAAGAGGGGTCAGCCTGCATAAGGGCAGTAATAGGGGTTGAAGAAATCCCCATGCCAGGCCAAAATCGAGTTCTGAAACCCAAGCCGAGAGAGCTGCTGTAGAAACTCTGTGCAGTGTTAAGTGAGCTCTCTGGTAGTTATTTTCCTGTTATAGATACCCCGTATCCCACCCAGAACCAGCTCAGTTTGAGGTACATGGCACGGGCTCTGCTCAGAAGTGTATCTCGCAGAGCAGATCGCCAAATATGCAAGAATTGTGTGAGCTAGTTGTTAAACTGTTGGTAGCTTGAAATAGACCATGGTGGGAGTATTTATACCACAGAAATTGACACATGCTACAAATCATAGCATTTTTTAAATTTTTTTGAGAGATGATTTACCAGCACACCATTGCCTGGGCTGGAGGACAAAGAAGAAAAAGATCTGGCTGAAGGGCAGCACTTGAAGGCAAGTCACAGAGTTTAAAGGGTGTGAACCCCCAGAGCTGGCCTGATGGGTCCCCGAGTCTTAGAGGTGCAGCAGTGACCACTGGACAGGCAACCAGCAAGCGCCAGGGGGCGGGAGGTCCAGGAACTCAAAGCCTTCCCCCACACGGAGGGACTGTTATCAAGGGTTATGGTGGGTGTGCTCCCTGCAGTGCTGGGGGAGGTTAAGGAAAGCCTGGGATCATGCTGGGGGGGGTGGGGAGCAGGATGGGGAAGATCCACCCAGCCTGGAGGACGCCACCCTCTCCAGCGAATGGTGATTTGCCAAGAGAGTAGCTGAGGAGACAAGGAAGAGCCAGCACAAAGAGCAAAACCTGATAAAAGCAGTGTTTTCTAAAGCCACACTGGATGGGCACACGGGCTTACTCAGGCAAGCAAAGGTACTGTGGCCATGGTGGCCAGAGACCTCCTGGGTACACAGCTCACTCCCCCAAAGTATCATCATGTTCACTGTGTTTATGGGGGGGTCCCTCTGCTCCAGACCCTATTTGGAGAGTTTTACATAGAACATCTCATTCCGTCTTCCCAGAAACAACACAGAATGGGACTCGCTGACTCCATTGTACAGATGAGGAAACCAGGCGCAGAGACTTTATTCAGCTGCTAGGTAGGAGAGTCAGGATGGGAACTCAGGTGGCTTGACTCAAAGCCAGCGCTCTGAGGATGCCGCTTGGGATTTGCTNTTAGAAAACACTGCTTTTATCAGGTTTTGCTCTTTGTGCTGGCTCTTCCTTGTCTCCTCAGCTACTCTCTTGGCAAATCACCATTCGCTGGAGAGGGTGGCGTCCTCCAGGCTGGGTGGATCTTCCCCATCCTGCTCCCCCACCCCAGCTACAGTCTTACCCCCTAGAGACCACCAGATGGATCCCTGCTTGTTCCCTCTACAACCCTTCTGACATCGAAATACAGATCCACTTCCTCTGTTCACTCGGTCGCCTCCACTGGGGATGGTTCGGATGCCCCACGCCGTGAACGTGCCGTGGAAACTTGAGCGGCTCCCTCTGTGCCTGCAGGATCAGTAGGACGGACAACACAAATACCACATCCTTTGTTCTAACATTATCCTTCTCTAGTAACACACCGGCATGTGGAAAAAAGAACAGGCTACAGAACAGTGTGTTAGGAGGGTTTCCCATCTGTAAAGTGGTGATTCGTGTGTCATAAAATACATGTGTACACATAGAGTTTTTAATCGGCGCAGAAAAAAGTCTCCCGAAGAGGAGAATCTCACTGTCCCCCACGCTGGGGTTGGGAACAAGCAACTGAGGGATTTCACACAAAACATGCTTCTACATGGATTGAACCTTTCATAGTAATTATGTATCATTTTATGATTTAAAAATTAGGATACAAAAATACTGACTTCTAGAAGTCCTTCAGTGATTCTCTTTTAAACGACACCATTTAGAAGCTATTTTTTTGTAACACGAAGATGGAATCTGCAAGAAACCAAGCAGAAAGCTCACGCCACAATAATTTCATTCTGGATATCACAATTTAATTAGATTTCAACTCACCCTTTTCCCCAAAAGGTTAATATGAAATTTTGAAATGTATGGTCCCCAGCCCCTTCTGGCAGCAAAACAATTTTCCAAAAATGTGCTGGATGCATGAACCTCCCCTACCCCAGCCCCGCGTGTCTGGGTGTCTGGGGCAACACACCCGCCAGCTTGGCCCTTCATTGGCCAGTTTCAAGCCCGTGTTGCTAAGGGGCATGGCAGAGTGACCGATGATGTCTACACATCCTTTCAAGTATAAGGCCACCTACTCGCCCCCCTTAGCTGCTTCTGAGGGTGCTCGAGGTCATCATGACCCCACAAGGAAAGAGGACCTGACCTCTCGCAGGCCTTGAGCAGACCCCCTGGGAAGCCCCATGGTTGCCAAGGTACTGTGCCCAATGTTCTGGAGCTGACGAGGCATGGCGTCCAGTGCCTTGTACATGTCTGCCAAAGCTGTGGCACTACTTGGACCGGTGGTATTACCTCTCCATGGCGATGGAAACCAAGCTCCATGGAGGGGAAGTGAGTCGCCTCGGGTCCTACCACTGGGGACAGCTACGTTCCTTCTAGCCCACAAGCACATACTTGAACTAGAATGTGGACAGTCTGGAGCCTGACTTGAACATCACCGTGGACGGGTTAAACAAGGTCAGCCTCGTCATGAAGCAATTGGGAAAGATCCATCAACGGTTAAAACTCTCAGGACCTTTCACAGCTTCATTTCCAGGAATTTATCCCACCCAGACACCCACGTGCTGAGATGGATGGTACGTGTCCATGCTCATTCATGCTCATTCATGTAGCGTTATTTGTAAGACAAAAAAATTAGAAGTGACCTAAATATCCTTACAGAACCAAAATTCAAATATCAGGGCACATAAGATGGAATCTATATAGGTCTTTAAATGAGAAGAAAGTGGTCTGATATGCTCTGATGTGGATTGAGCTCGGAGAGGTAGCATTAGTATCAGAGCAGGGGAGAGCTGTTTGGAAAGTGTGCAGGGCTGTGGGCGTACAAACGGGCAGGAGGAAAAGATATTCGGGCTCAGGATGCATCTCATGTGCAAGGACTACCTCTGGAAGGGGAGACCAAGTCAGGCAATCCCCTGTGATCGCCACGGGGAGAGGGAACTAGGGATGAGGGGGCTGGGGCCAGGGGCAGGGGGGCCCTTTGGAATCTTCTGAGTTGAGTGTATGCTGTTTATGTACTACCTGTTTAACCATTTCAAAAATACTGGAAGGAAGAAGGGAAGTCTTTGTCTGTGAAGTTGGGCTGCCTCTTCAGACACCGCATATGGATTCATGGGACAGAGAGAGGCTTTGCTGCCAAGGCTGGGACAAGAGCAGAGGGGTCCAGGAATAAGTGAGGGAATCCCAGTCCGGGGGGCGGGGGGGGGGGACAAAGGCGCTTCATGCATGAGTCTCGAGTGGTCATGGAATCTTGGGTCGGAAGAGGCCCTAGTGTCTGCAGCCCAAAATCTCTGCCAGACATGGGACCTCCTTCCGCAAAAACCCCAGCACTGACTCCAGCACCAACACCGGCATCTCCAAAGCAGTCACTCTCAGCTCACGTTTGCTAGGAGCTCTCAGCTGGCTCAGAGCACCTGCTCAATAAACGATCATCCTGTTGAACACGAATAATGCAGAACATTGCAGACTCAAGGGCAGGGCCTGCACCCTCTGACGTCCTGCCCTGTCCTCAGCATCTGCCCCGGCGCTGTCCTACCATGGCCGCCCCACACTCCGCTGGGGGATTTACCCTTTTCTTACCTGCACAGTTACTTTGCTTGGACACTTTCAGAGATATAAATATAGATACATAGATAAGCATCTTTTTACACATAGCAATTTCTTTTTTTTTTTAAGATTTTATTTCTTTATTTGACACAGAGAGAGAGATCACAAGTAGGCAGAGAGGCAGAGAGAGAGGAGGAAGCAGGCTCCCTGCCGAGCAGAGAGCCCGATGCGGGCCTCGATCACAGGAACCTGAGATCATGACCTGAGCCGAAAGCAGAGGCTTTAACCCACTGAGCCACCCAGGCACCCAGTAATTTCTTTTCCAAATGTCCTTGTTTTAAGAACACAACTTTCAACCAAAGGAGTGAACGTTGGGGGTGGCTGGGTGTTCCTGAACAATAATGCATGACTGTAACATTAGCATCCGACAGAAGTCCCAAGAGATGAGTATGGGGGGCAGGGGTGCAAAGATGAAATAAGCAGATATAGAGCCTGGGGCGAGGAGTGGGGGGCTGCGGAAAAGCACTAAGATTAGTCTGGATGGGAGAACTAGATTCTACTTAGGTCCTCAAACCCAAAACCATCTCTGGGACCATCGGAGTCCTGTAACATCTTTGCACAACCTGTAGGCTAAAAGCAAAAATAGCAAAAGTCCAGGTATTTCAAAAGTATAAAGAGGCAGAGCATCCAGACACAGAAAGTTTTCATTTCCTCTGTCCCCCAAAAGAAGTATTTTACCTGTTGAAAGAGGGAGACCAGCATTTCACAGGCAGAAGAGTTGGAGGCTCACACGCCCATGGAGAGAACGGGAGCTTAGCTGGGGGATGGGCTGTCACAACGGCTGGTGACATTTGGCAAGGCAGTGTCACCTCCTTGAACCCTGTGTCCCCAACTCATGCATTCACTGTGGGGATTAGGAACCCTACTCCGTTACCTTCCATCTTTAAGTAACCCTCCTCCCGCAGACGAGTCCCTGGGCGGGATGGAGGCTCATGGTGGAGCCTCAAGGTGCGGACGGGACTCCCACTCCGGGCACTGGCTCCTCCCGGCGCCGGAGTTTCTTGGGTGTGTTGCGGTGATCGGGGGCTTCAAGAATGCTGCTCACCTGCTCTCCGTGGTGTTCTCTCCCGACGGGGCCAAACTGGAACACGGTGGCCCAAGAGGGAACAACCTTGCTGTTCTCGCGTCTGGTGAAGTATTCCTCGTGGGCTCACTCTGCTCAGCCTGTCATGACCAGCTCACGTGAGGCTCCGGGGCCACCCCGTGAGGCAGCTACGGCTTCGGCCCCGCTTCCCAGATCTGCCCGCCGCTGGCTTCTCGGGTCAGGGGGCCAGTCAAACACCTGCATTAGCCTCAAGTCTCGATGCTGGAAACGGCACGGTCAGGTGTCCCCGAGGGAACGCAGAAGGGCGGCCGCCCAGTCGGCAGAGCAGGCCTCAGGCCGGCTCAGCCTCGTGGGGGGCGCTGGGAGGCCTGGACGGAGACGCCTGGCTAGTCCTGCCCCAGGACGCCAGGCTCCCCGAGGCTGGAGAAGGAAGGAGGGAGGGGCGCCCCACGGGTGGACTTTCCAGCACAGTGGCCCAGCCGTGGTCCCCGCTCAGCAAAGCAGCCCTCCTTCTGCAGGTGAGGCCAGAAAAGGGCGGAGGAGCCCCGGAGTCGGGAGAGGCATCCCGGCCCCCAGTGCTCCCACAGACCTCACCTGCAGGCTGCTTCCTCCCTAAAATGCCAACCCCTGGTGACAGGACCAGCCTCGCCACCACGACTCCTGCTGCGAAGCGCGTGCTGACCCGGCGAGGGCACATACGCGCGGGAAGCAGATTTGAGCCTCAGAAACCTGAGCTCCGAGCCCCCAGGACAGGGGCACGGCGCCGCCTCTGTGCTCCCTGCCCGCCTGCCCCGAACGCCCTCTTGCTTCCCTCCCCACACCTCCTTCCCCGGGAGCCCTGGCCTCTCGCAGCCCCACTCTCTCCCGCCTGTGCCGCCAGGCTCAGCTCACGAACACCCGCTCGTCTTCACGCCCGCCCCAGAGAGCACCCCGCTGTACAGCGGGGGAAACTGCGGTCACACTCACTCTGTCGAAGCCGAATGTGGCCCTGGGCCCCTGCGTCCCAGTCCCGTGCTGGTCCGCTCCCTCCGACCCCCTCCCTCCCTCCGTAGGTCCTCACAGCAGCCGCAGGAGCCCTGGCTTCACCACCTGGCTTCCAGAACAGGAGCGAGTCATTCCATCCCAGCACTTCCTGAGGCCGCGGGAGGCGGTTTCCTGCACCTTTGACACTGTGTTCTTCCCTACTTTCTCCTTCTGGCTTCAGTGACACCAGCATCTTCTTGCTCCGCCTTTAAAGCCTTTAAATCTTGGTGTGCCCAGGGCTCTGTCTTCGGATCCCCCCCGGCCCCGCCCCCACCCCCGAGTCTCCTCAGCCCACGTGGCCTCGCCTGTACCTTTTAAGGGCTGATGAAGCCCAAAAATCAACCTGCATCTGTGGGCTTCTGTCTTAGAAAACAACAGATGGATGGTTTGGAAACAATAGACATTTTTTACCCAAAGTCCCGGACGCTGGAAGTCCCAGGTCAAGGTGCCAAACCAGGTTCTGGTTCATGGCCGGTGCCTCCTTCCTGGGTCCTCACGACAGAGGGTGAGGAATTAAGAGCAGGAATCCCACTCTGGAGGGCTCTGCCCTAACCACCTACACACCTACCAAAGAGCCGCCTCCTAACACTGTCATCTTGAGGGTGAGGGTTTCAAATAAGGAACTGACGGAGGACACGACATTCCAAACGCAGCAGCGGATATCACTAGACACCTCCAATTTAACAAGTCTGGGACAGAATTCTTAATGCTGCTCTCCAAACACACACATTCCCGAGGCTAGGGAAAAGGAGGGAGGGGTCCGTGGCCTCTCCGTCCCCTGGTTCCTCTTGACCTTGTCTTCAGATAGATGCAGAGTTTCGTCACAACCAAGACCAGAGTGCAAGTCACGCTGTTTCCTCTTTCCTCTGTAGGCATGCTACACGATTGTTTTGACACTCAAGTTCTTCAGCTGCAGCCTGGGAGCAACAAAGCCTACCCAATAGGGTTGAATAGGACTATACACACCAAAGTGCTACACAGTGTTGTGGCCCCATGGTCACCTGCCTGCTGGCCAACGCACGGAGTGGGCTCCCTGCTGCTGTCCCGGAGGCATCAGCCCTTCCCCGGGATTCAGAGTTGACCTTTGTGGCATCCTTAAAGGATGCCTCTGCCACCCTTCAGCTCACCCCAGATCTCACACTCATTCACTCCCCTTCTTTCACCTTCTCCTCAGTGTGCTCTGCCCACCCTTCACCCTTTGCTGAGAGTGCTTTGCCCTTGACCCCTCTCCTGGGTCAGACCCGGTGATACGCACAGAGCAAACTCCAAAAAAGGGTACTTCCTGTAAGCACCAGAAGCTTTAATTTTTGTTCTTTAGAAACCTCAAAATGACCACTCACTCTTTGGGTTTTTCCATTTAATTTTACCTTTTAAATCAAATGGGGCTCCTCCCCTTCCTAGTGGGAAGCCTCTGGTTTTTAAACCTGATGTTTCCCTTTTCTGTAGAGATCCGGACATCAAAACATCAACTGCTGGAGTTTCAGCCATGGCCTCATTTTAAATCCATAAAGTCATCTGGTTTGGACCCAGTGGCCAACATTATTGAGCTCCCTGACCTCCTGATGGAAAAATATCACTGCAGCATCGGTGGCAGATTTTACAGAGAATGAAAAGAGCATTCTTCAAAATCCAGTTGTGAGGTTCCTCCTCAAACCCTTGCTCAGATGATATTATTCTGAGCTCCGGGGTCCAGATTCTTCAATGTTCCCCACAACTCCCAAGATCAGGGCTAGAGATCTCAGGCTCCCACACGAAGACCTCAGCATGGCTGTGATCTCACTTTCTGCTCCTACCCTGGAAGGTTCCAATCCCAGGAAGAACAAACCCCTTCCACCATGGTATACCATCTCCAAGGGGTCTTAGGATTTTTAAAAATCATGTCACTAAGTTTGCACAGTATCTGGAAAAGAAGAGTTTAAAGAGTTTAAAGAGTAAGTAGCTACTCTTTATTTTAGGTGGGTTCACTATCAGAGATTTATTATAGGTCTAGAACCCTGTACCCACAATTGCAAAAGCCAAAAAGCTCTGATGAATGGAAGTTCTTTCTATGTTTGGCATGAATTTGTCCACAAATCTGACCTTGACTGGCATGAGGCTATTCAGAGACTATATTTATCCAATGTGGTATGAATATTCAGAGCTTTCACTGCAGAAATATTAATGTGTTTAATTACAGGCTGCAGCCCCAGATCCCACTACAGGGTTTTATGTAATATAGGACACATACAGTGTATTACTTCTTAAAAATGTTAAAAATTCTGAAATCAGAAACACATCTGCCTTAAGATTTTTTAGCTAAGGGGATTGGGACCAATAAAAATTTATTGCAATATAGCTCTTAATAATATTTGAAACGTGTCTTTTAAAGCCTAGAGGTTAAAAAAAAAAAAAAAAAAAAAAAAAAAGGGCGCCTGGGTGGCTCAGTGGGTTAAAGCCGCTGCCTTCGGCTCAGGTCATGATCTCAGGGTCCTGGGATCAAGGCCCACGTCGGGCTCTCTGCTCAGCGGGGAGCCTGCTTCCTCCTCTCTCTGCCTGCCTCTCTGCCTACTTGTAATCTTTCTCTCTGTGTCAAATGAATAAATAAAAAAAAAAAAAAAAAAAAAAAAAAAAAAAAAAAAAAGCCTAGAGGTTCATCCTATGTAAAATAATGCCAACCCCCACTATTCCTCCTTATAGTAGCTTTAAAAAAATACATCCACAAATTCTTTGCTATTCCTCCCTTCAAAACATGAAGCTTGATTCTCCCCTCGCATGAGGATCAGAATAACAGGCTCACTTCTAATGAAGAGAATACAGTAGAAGGGATAGCTCGGCATCCCAGCTTAGGTGAGAACAGTGTGGCTTCCACTCTGGATGCACGTGATCTCTTCCATGCTCTCTCTCAGACCACTCCCCTAGGGGAAGACAGCTGCTGTGTAGTGAGCTGCCCGGTGGAGGAGAGGACCAAATGTTGAGTAACTATGGGTGGGGGGCCCTTCAGCCAACATCTAGCAGAGAACTAAGGCCCTCAGTCCCACCAACCAAACAGATCTGAGGTCTGTCAGCAGTCACAGGCGGGAGCTTGGAATCAACTCTTAGCCCCAGTTGAGCCTTCAGATGGGATCTCAGTCCAGGGCGACAGCTTGCCAAATACTTCATGACAGCCCCTGAGCCAGACAGAACCTCCTAGCTAAGCTGCTCCCAGAGTCCTGATTCACACACTAGAAATAACAGATGGTTATTTCTGAAGCTGCTGAGTTTGGGGTAATTTGTTACACAGCAATAGATAGCTAATACATCCTTCAGTATTCTCTACCCAGGAATCCTATTTCCTTCTTCATTAAACTTTATCACAAGTCAAAGTTTTATTTAGTTTTTAATTTACCTGTTTGTTGTTTATCTTCTCCTCCTATGGGGTGGGGGAGGGCAGAGGCCGTATTTGGGGTTGTACTCACACCATGTAATGCAGAGCCTGGCTCACAGGTGCTGAATATACACCAAAGGACAGAGGGACAGGGAGGAAGGGAAATTAATGTGGGGACAGAACCAGGGAGGCAGTAAGGGTCTAGGCTCAGCATTGACAAGTAACTTGTAATAATTTGAAAGCTCCTACCCCAGAGTGTAATCCATCCCCTTCCTTACTAGGTCCAGGTGCTCACCAGGCCCTGGGGACTCTGTCCCCTCTTCGCTTGAGCATGTCACCCTCCCTCCATCCTCACTGCCAGCTTCCATCACTCCTCACCAGTGTCTTCATGGGTGTCCCTGTTCCCACCCACTCCCATTAATCTGTTCCAAACCCTAGTGAGTTGTGCACTAGAAGGGGGGATGGGGGAGAGAGTACAGGGAAGCTGAAGATCATCTCTTTCTCCAGGATCTTAAATGAACCTGTCACCACCACCACCACCACCCCCCCCACCAAAATTAAGAACCAGTGGTTCTTGGGTGCCTGGGTGGCTCAGTGGGTTAAAGCTTCTGTCTTTGGCTCAGGTCATGATCTCAGAGTCCTGGGATCGAGGCCCGAATCGGGCTGTCTGCTCAGGAGGGAGCCTGCTTCCTCCTCTCTCTCTCTCTCTCTCTCTCTCTCTCTCTCTGCCTGCCTCTCTTCCTACTTGTGATCTCTCTCGTCAAAATAAATAAATAAATAAAATCTTTAAAAAAAAAAAAAAGAAAAAAATAACCAGTGGTTCAGAATAAGATTTCTATTCCTATTTCATCTCTTCAACAAGATGACAGGGAGAAAGTTAAGGTAAAGTATCGTCAGTTCTAAAGAGAGTGACAAAGTCTCCCCTCATCCTCAGGAGTGTCAATCACATCATTTTTCCAGAAAGCAGTTTAGTCATAGGTTCAAAAAGACTTAGAACCATCATACTCTGCCTCCGGGTAATTCTACCCCTAAGATTCCAGCCCGAAGGTGCATCCTGGGACCACAGCGCAGGTTGAATAACGATCATGTACAAAGATGTGCAACACAGTTAGCTTTTACTACATTATAAGCAACCCAGATACCCAGCAACGAAAGAAGGCTTAAATAAACTAAAATATAGCTTTTAAGTGAATGCTATTCACCCAGTGAAATTATCCTTTCACGTGTTTTCATGACAGGAGAAAATGCTCACACCAGAATAAAATGAGGTGTTACATGTAAAGGTACATGTATTATCTAACACACACACACACACACACACACACACACACACACAAGCAACAACTGAAAAAATACATTAAACTATGGCCAGCGATGATCTCTGAATAAGGAAGTAATGGATGATCTTTACTTTCATCTTTATGATTCCGTGGATGGCCCACATCTTCTACATTGAGCGTGGATTGCTTTGACATTCAGCTACGAATTATAATTTTCTTAAGAACAAGGAGGCGTGCAGAGGAAAATAATCTGAAATAACCTCCGAGAGCCTTGTTTGCATTCTCCTTGCCACGTGCCTGCAACCATGACCCACAAGCATGGCCACGAGGAAACGGAAATCCAGGTGAAGTGAGGGTCTCACCCCCCTCTTGCTTGTCCGGTCTTTTGACTTCAGAGAAAGCCCAGCCAATGCTGTCAGCCTGGGAAGCCTGATGGGGTCTGGAACAACACTGGAAGCTTCTTGGCTTAACAGAGCAGCAAAGGTTTACTTTCAGCTCACTCTTTGGGGTAGTGGCTGTGACATGAGGGGTCTATACCCCACACGTTCCTCAGAGACCCAGCTTGCTCTTCTCGGAGGTGCTGCCTTTTACAACACATGGCTTACAGAGTCCTCAGGGGATGGGTCCTCAGAGAAGGAGGGAGTGAGGGGATCCTGCAAAGCACATTTTACGGCCAGACTCGGAAGTGGACGTGGAGTTGGTCATTTCTGCCAGGTTCCATCAGTCCCGTCTCAGTTACGTGGCTCCCATGACCCATCAGCGTCTGGGAGGTCCAATCTAGCCGATGCCCAGGAGGAAGAAAGCACAGCTGTTCCTGCGCACTGGGGAGCCCAGCACCATCCGCTCGCCACCTCCCAGCTGCACCCTGGACAGAATCTGCAATCTGCAGGGCTGACTGAGTCTATCCCTGGTTCTGTCTCTCCCGGTAGCCTGGACCCAGGTCCGTGTCAGTCTTCCCACACCAGGATCCTCTGCAGCAAAGCCAATCTCTCATCCATGATCCAATTTCCACCACTGTCCTTTGCTGGAAGACCAAGGTGGATTTGGATGGCCTATCGGCAGCAAAGAAGCCAGATGATAGAAAACCAGGCTTTTTTCTCACAGAGTGCCTCCCCCCTCTCTTCACCTGTGCTCTTATCCCCGCCCACAGAGGCAGAGGGAGGGAAGGCGCAGGCAGTAGGCTCCAGCGCTCAGGCCATCTCACCCACATGTAGAATTAAATGTGCACAGTCTCCCCATCACTCGGGCATCACCCAAGCAAAATCCCAAAGGAAACAGGAAAGAGAAGGTGTGGGGTGTGGCTGCATTAATGCCCAGCCCATAGCAAACTCTTAGGTAAGAAGCGGATATCAATCTAAAATGCATTTATTGGTTAAACCTTACTGGGGGAGCTCAAGATTATTTGTAAAGGCTAAAGAGAAAGGCTTCAGAAATCAAGTGTCTCTTCAGAGTCTAATTGGGTCCTCAGAGGACCCAGATTTATTCAACAGAGGAGATTCTGTTTACATGCCTCAGGCTTCCAAGGCAAATCCCAGAACCAGTTGCTCCCAAGGCAAATCCCAGAACCAGTTGCTCCCATAGGTGCGTGAAACTCCAGCCCAGCCTTGGACCGACAGAGGACTCTGCAGAAGGGGTCCAGCTCACAGGAAACAGACCCTGAGAAGCCACATGGCCAGCAGCCAGGGCTGGGCTTTCCAGGTAAGCATGCAAATAAACGCTCAGAATTTTCCACCCAAGCATTTCAGAGATAGAACAGTAGTATGGGGGCTGGAGAACTAGTCCTAATGAGGTGGCCCAAAGTAGATTCCTTTGTGTATATTTAAAATTCATGAGAACCTTCATCCACTTACATGTTTTATATATTATATATAAATAATAAATATGTTTAATATAGCATACACAAATAATAAGTATACATATTTGTTTAACATCCAAGAGAGATCATCAAGTACTGTTAATGTGCTGTATGTTTCCTGAGGCTTCATTTCATACTTCACCTAGCACCTGCTACTCCAAGGTGGACCCCCACCTGGCAGCCTCAGCATCCCCCACCCCCACCCCAGGAGCTATAGGAAATGCAGAATCTTGGCCCCATCCCAGCCAAAGAGAATCCGTATCCGCATTGTAACCAGATCCTGGAGTGACTCCTTTGCACATCAAAACTAAAGAAATGCTGCTCTGCCCTGTGCTTTGAGGAGCGTGAATACCCTAGTTTGGGAAGCATGACTGTATAGGATTTTTAGGAAGTTGTGTTTGTGATTCTCCATCAAGCAGCTCTCTACTTCGTTGCCCAGTTTAATTTTCTCCAGAACCCTTGTTTGTTTGCATGTATGCTTGGGTAAGCTGCACGAGGCCAGAGCTCTTGCGGACCCATGCATAGAGAATCTTGCCTATAATAAGTGCTCAATCAAAGGGATTTGAGTCGCTGAATCCAACTGGGGGAGGGGAGAAGAGCTAGATGTAAAAGGTGAATCAAGTGTCAGTCTTTTATGGGAATTTCCCTATAAAGAGTAATATGTTTGTTTTCTCTTCTGAAAATCGAAGGAAAGAGTCGTATTGGAATGTTTCCACAAAATCCTACACCTACGTGTTCATAGTACCCTTCTTCATGTAGTAAAAAACTGGAAATAACCCAGATATCACTTGATAGGAAGATGACTAAGCACGCAGTGGTACATGCATGCCATGGGACAGTCCTCAGCAGTAAGGAGTGAACTACGGATACACTCAGCAGTAAGGACTGAACTATGGATACACTCAACCCCTTGGATGGGTCTCAAGGCAAACAGGCTGAATGACAAAAGCCAAAAGCCCATCTCAAAAAGGATATTGCTATAGATGGAAGGTTTCTATTTCCTCCAAAATTCATATGTAGAAAGACTAACTCCCAAGATGATGATATTAGAAGGTGGGGCCTTTGGAAGGGGATTAGGTTTTGAGGGCAGAGCTCTGATGAACGAGGTTAGTGCACTCATAAAAAAAGGCCCCCAGAGGGCTTCCCCACCCCTCCCACTATGTGAGGACACATCAAGAAGTCTATGAGCCAGGACAAGGGCTCTCACCAGACATTCAATTTGTCCGAGTCCTGATCTTGTACTCTCCGGACTCCAGAACTGTGAGAAGTAAACTTCCAATTTTATAAGCCCCCCAATTTATGATATTTTGTTATAGCAGTGTTAACAGACTAAAACAGGTGCATACTCTATGATTCCATTTGCAGACTAGTGGTTGCCCAAGGTTGGCGGGGAGGGATGGATGTGAAAGGGTAGCACAAGGGATCTTTGGGAAGGTGGAACAGATCTGTATCTTGACGGGGTTGGCAGTCACATAATCTGCACAAGTGATAAAGTTGTGTAGACACACACACACACACACACACACACACACACACACGTAAGACCAGTGAGATCTGAATAAGGTTTGTGCGTTGTACCTAGGTCAACTTACTCCTTTTGATATTATACTATAAATATGTAAAATGTTACCTTGGGGGAAACATAGAAGTGCCTTGATTTCTATGTACAAAGCATCTCCCTCAATAAGGAAAAGCACTGACCCAAAAGTAATGAAGCATCTCCCTTCACCTGGGTTTAGAAGAAACCCATGGAGGCTCAGCTTCTTATTCCTCGTGTGCCAGTCTTGGGGCAGAGTTCCGGATGGAGAACTGTCCTGTTCCAATGCAGGAGGACTCTCAAGACACACCAAGAAGGGTGCACCTGGTTTGGGAGTGACAGTGGTTGAGACCTACCATGAGCCCCATGACTCAACCAACGGAAAATGGTGTCCAAGGCAGCTTTCTTGTAGTCCGAGACGAGCCATTCCATCACTTCCGTCACCTGCCATATTGCTCCTGAGGAAGCGACAGCACGAGGAGACTCTCTCCCCAGCTTGGACCAGCAACGGGGAAAGAGGAAGTGAGAGGAGGCAACTGGCGACCTCCACCCACACTCTCTTCCTCTTCACCACCACTAAATAGAGCCCTTCCCTCTTCTTCGTGTCTAGGCACATGGTTCCTGCTTGTGCAGCCTGACAGAAGGGAGGGAGCTGCATGAGTAACCACAGCTCTTCTGAAAGCCACGGCAAGAAGGGCAGAGCTTGAAAACGCAGAGCCCACAGGGGCTGGACAGGAAAGGGAGCGAGGTGGGCCAAGTCGGCTGTGTGGGCTGGACAGAACACACCCCCTCTGACCACAGCAGCAGCTGACTGCTCCCTGGGGACCCAGGGGGACCAAACTGTCCAACTTCTCAGGACAAGCTGGAAACTTGTATTTTTATGGGAAATGTACTGTTTTAACTGTAATGACAAGGTTTAAAGCACCATGTATGCCAACAACATCTTGCCTGTGCCTACCAGCCCCCCACCCCACCCTAGGGAAGGGAAGCAGGGACCACAGGAGGGCCAAGAGGTCAGTCCGCAGCCAGGGCCACCAGTTTTCATGGTGCCCACTGGTGACTGTCTTATAAATGGCAGTGTCATTTAGGATCACCAAGGCCAAGTGGGGGCAGAGCCACTGGCCCCCTTCCCAGCCTGTCTGGGAGGAGAGGAGCTCACAAGTAATTTAAGGCCAGAAGACGGGTGTGGGGAGGGGACACAGCCTGGGGACACACCACTGGCATGGGGCTGGTCAGGGTAGAAGCAGAAATCAGACACAAGCCCATTCTGAGAAGGGGCTGGAAGAAGCTACTATTGGAAAAGATTTTTCCCAGAAGAGAGCCAGGAGGCAAGATGGGGCCAGAACAAAGCCATGGTCATCAGAGGACCACAGACTCCCAGCCCAGGGGATGCTGATCCAGCCCTGGGGACAGGAGACTTAGAGCCGAGATGGAGAGAAGGGTCCTCCTCACAAACCAGCCAGACCTGGGGGCACCAAAAAAGGATGCGGTTTTGTCCCCACTCACCCCCAGGGCCATCCACACTACGCTCCCACAGGGATCGACACCCCCACCAGGGTCAGCAGAAGGGACTGGTGGAGCAGTGAGAGCCAGGGGAGCCACTGGGTGTCCACAGAGCGACCAGAGCCTTGTGTTCTGAAGTACAGAGGCATCATTGCTAAGAGACCCCCAGAATTATGGGGGAGAGGGCGCCAACCATCAGATAATGGTAGTGAGAAAACAGATGTCCCCACAAGAAAACTATATACATTGCAACTTCAGTCTGGGGCTGGGCAATTGTGGTGATCATCTGGGGTGATGTTTCACTTCACCAAGGTTGTGAGCTCCTGGAGGGCAGAAACTTTCATCTCTTTCATAAGCCTTCCCCCAGCGACTAGAAAAGTGTCTGGTACTCGGTTGCATCCATACATATCAGTTGAATCCATACATATTGGTTGAATGTGTTTTCCATAGGATTTCACCAGAGTGGACGTTCCCATCAACAGCTCTTCAACTGTCCATAGCAGCCAACTGCTTTCTGGACACGGGATCACAAATGGGAGCGAAAACACAAAACCGATAAGCACAAAGCAACTATGATTGGAGTGCAC
>LNAC01000088.1:4045499-4061606 GCA_002007465.1 Ailurus styani | reverse complement strand
ACCCCCTGTTGACCCTGCGAATCTTCCAGGCGATTCCCAGGGCTACAAACATAGCTTGAAACGCAAACAAGGTCGTGTTGTAAAAAGGGCGGCTGTCCAGGATGCCAATGTGACCTTTCCCTCAGGTGGCAGCTGAAAAAAACCCAGGATAAGAGGAGGCCCCTGGGGAAAGTATTAATGAAAGCTTAGCATATGGATCGATGGAGACAGTGAAGTCAGGGCGACCTTTAGTTTAAGAGGCAGGGATGGAGGGCAGAGCCGGCCCAAACCCAGAACATCGCGCTCCCGCAACCGTGTCAGCAGCACCCGGCGGGCTTGGACACCTCATAAATATTAATACTGTTGGCTCAGCAGTTTTGAATATTTCTCAGTTCGAGCTCTGCCCCGGTACTTCCTGGGACAAGGAGCCGGGTTGAATTAAGATGCAGTCCTCGCACTTTTATAAAATGTTGAGTTTAATTCTATTATTATTTTATCCTTCCCACCAAAACCTCCACTTTTGCATTTATATTGAATTATTGCTGACTAGGTCTAATGACAATGTCACAACGTCCCTGGTGAGACACATCCTGAGCGGCGGAGGTGACCCTCGGCTTCATATCAGCATCTCTAACGTTCACCGAGTCTAATTCTAAAGGAAAAATGACAGGAGCTCCTGACAGAGAACCAGCCTACTTGAGCTGTAGGCGTAAACCCGACATCGTACGGACGTGGGATGAAATTTCAGCTCTGCTATTTTGGCGCGTAAATGTTGCCGATCTGGGCAAGTTACTTACGGGAAATAACACCTCTATCCATTTCTTACACTACTGTAACAAAGTATCACACACGTGGTAGATTAAAACAACACAAACTAATTACCTTATAGTTCTGGAGGGCCAAGGTCTAAAATGGGTCTCACCAGGCTAAAATCAAGGAGTCAGCAACCCAGTTCCAGGGCAGAATCTGCTTTCTTGCCTTTTCCAGCTTCTGGAGGCCCCTCACCTTCCTTGACATGTGGCCCCTCCTCCATCTTCAAAGCCGGCGATGTCTGGCTGAGTCCTTCCCACATTGCTTCAGTCACTTCTCCCTGCCACTTCCATTCATAAGGACCCTATGTGATGACACTGGGCCCATCTGGATCCTCTAGGATAAACGCTCTATTTTAAGATACACTGATTAGCAACTTAATTCCCCTTTGCCATATAAGGTAGTATGTTCCAGGGATTAGGAAAAGGAAATCCTGAGAGACTGATTCTATTGACCACAATATTTATCTCACAGCATGGTATGAGGTTGACATGGGGACAAGCAACACAGGGTTTGCCATATAACCACATGGCTTTCTCCAAAAGTTGGATACACTGGGACACACGAACACCAGGTAGCTAGAAGGCACGAACCAACCCACATTGTCCCTTCGACCTACTCATTCTAGTAAGGGCTGCTATCCCACTCCTCCTCCCTCCCTGCCACAGCCTACCAGTCACAGGACAAAGCAGGCATCCATCATGGTCCAGCCAAACTCCTCTTGCCTTTGTATGCCTGGAATCATAATGACAGACCTGCTCTATGCCCAAGCTCCCTCGCTTTCCACGTCCCCACCAGCAGCGATGACACCAAGGAGGGTCACCACAGGACCCATCAGACCACATGTCCATGAACCTTTCTTTTCAACATTTGGGAGCCAAGCCCCAGGATCCCTCCTGGAGAAGACACACCCCCCACCTCCCCATCTTTACCTTACATGCTCTTGACATCCAAGCCCGGCTTGCAGGAGACACACACATGGCCAGTCTCTTCCTGACACAGTGGGGACACAGAAAGTCCCAGCGGAACATGAGTCAGCCAGGTTTGTACAGCAATCCCAATTCTCATTCTGAGTCCTTCCCCACGTCCTTGTCCTCAAAAGTCTGAACACTACCTAACAGATAGGACGTCCTCATTTCCAGGTGGGCTTTCTGCTTAATATACGCACCCCTCGACATGCTAACCATCTGTGTGGCCCACAGAACCGAAAGTCCTGCCAAACTCTCCAGGAGAAAGTCTCTGGAAATGGGCAAACTCCATAGCATCCAGTTATCATAGCTATACAACTCGATGGGCATAACAGGAGAGAAGTCTATCTAGTCTCACATTAAGTGGTTGAGGTAGGAGCGGCTGAGGTCTTCTCAGCGGGCAATGTGGGACAGGGACCAGAGCATGAGTTTGGGATAGGTCTGTGCTGGGTGGAATCATTATGCTGCCATTTTAGAACTGTGTGACCTTGAAGTAGACAAACCCTCTGAATCTCAGTGTCCTCATCAGTAAGTTCTCAGGAATGCCTACTTTGCAGTATTATCCTCAGAAAGGGAAGAGAGAACACCTACCAAAGTTAGCCCCTCTGGTCCCCAATTCTGCTCTCATAGCCTTCCACTGCATCTGCAACTACCCCAGAGTGCGGTGGGTTAAACAGTGACCATTTTACCATATCTCATAGATGCTGTGAGCCAGGAACTCGGGCCGGCCTTAGCCAACAGATTCCTCTGCTGCTCATGTTCCTGGCTGGTGTCTTTCAGCAGTACTCAGCTGGTGACGGGCTGGCCTGGAGGGTGCAGGACCAGCTTCACTGATAAACAGTCGAGTCTCATCATTCACACTAGCTATGTTCTATAAAACAGCTTTGAACCCTGAATTAGCAAATATTGAGCCATTTCTCCTAGGGGAAATTGAAGGTTAGGCTCCTGAGAGCCTCTGCTCCCAACATTTCTATCCGCTGATCCAGATGTAAGCTTTTTTTAATGAGTGTTTCTGTGTAAAGACACTTTCTTTAACATATATTTCTTTAATGTAATTAGGTTAATTATAATTGTAACCTAGCAGTATTTCTTTATACGAAATCCTAAAACACTCTCTGAGGAGGGTTTAATATCCTCCTGACTGACCCTGAGTAACATGATAGTAAATTTCTCTGGCTTTCTGCCTCCCTGCAATGCCATCCGCTATGCTGTATTTATGTATTTTTCTTAATCGACCATCATCTCATGAATCCATGGATTTAGCCGCCTTTCCATAGCTTCGTCACACATACATGTGCAACGTTAGTATTTTCAGAAGAGGGTGGCCTCACGTACAAATTAGCAAATTTCTCCTTCCTTTTCCACGATGTACCATATTATTGGTTCTTTAACACCAAACTCACCCAGAAACTCAAGCCTGAACAAAGCTTTTCTGACACATGTATTTTTTCCATGAGCACATCACAGCCTTCCTGAGCTCGGGAACTCCAGCGAGCACTTCAACACTACCCTTGGGCCCAATTTGAACGATGAAATCACCAAAAACAAACAAACAAACAAAAAAACACCAAAGTGCCAAAAACATGGCACCAAGCGGGCCATGAAAAAGACACTTGTCTACAGTCTGAGAGCTAAAACAATAGTCTAGTTCTATCCCTGCTGGGAATGTACACGTTAGGAGACCAACCCTTTTGCCGCTCTTCACATGTCCATGAATGACCACAAAGGTGTTGCAAGCATCGATTTGGGAGTTATGGATAAATTCTAATGAGCAGGAGAATTCAAAAACTCAGAGTTTATGAATAATGAAGATCAGCTATATCTGTGCATGGGGCAAAGTGTCTCCAGCTAGAAGTGTCCACCAGGGCATCAAGGTTGCCTCTCCAACATGATGGCCTCAGCATAATTGGGCTTCTCAGATAGTGGCCAGCTTTTGCCAAAGTGGACATCCCAAGAGAATAAGGAGGAAGCTTTGTGATCATTCCTGACCTAGCTCTAGACATCACACGGAGTCACTCCTGCCACATCCTTGGTTGCAAGTAAGCCCAGCTCCAAGGAGAGGAAAATTAGACCTCACATCTTTGTGGGGGAAATGTTATGGCCGTCTTTGTAAAATACAATCTGTCAGAAGGCTGGAAGAAACAGTAGCTATTATTTGATACAAAACGACAACAACAAAAGATGTTTCAACCAAATGCCCACAAACTTAGAAGTAATTACTCAGAAGGATTCCTTTTGTAATCACCTCCTACCCCAGAAGACTGTTAACAGCCAGTGGGATTCCTGTCCTGTCTATATCTTCAAGGAAAAGATGGACAGGAGCTAAGGAGAATGGTCAGGAAGCCAGACAGTCATGTAACTCCAGGATTTAAACAAAACAAAACAAAACAAAAACTTAGAAGTCTTTAAATCCAATTAGGACCATAGCCAAGAGCCAGGAATTCACATTTCAACCATGGTGATCTAGGACATTGGTTACCGAGGAACAAGAACCTGGAGAACATGTTAAAATACAGACTTGGGCAACCTTGCCTTATGTAGAAGAATCCATAAGTCTGTAGTATTTTATTTTTTTAAGATTGTATTTATTTACTTGAGAGAGAGAGCACGCATGCAGGGGGAGGAGCAGAGGGAGAAGAACCAGCAGACTCTGCACTGAGCACCATCCCAACGTGGGGCTTGATCGCACAAACCTGAGATCATGAAATCAAGAGCCAGACTCTCAACCGACTGAGCCACCCCATATTTTTAACAAATACTCCAACTTATCCTGATGAAGCTACTAGAATAGGTGCCCTTCTCCAACCGAGGCACCTGGAGGAAACCATCAGCCCCCACACCGTCAACTCAACTCAGCTCCTTCCGGAGTCACCAGAGATCATCGTCAGGCACTTGGAGACCCACCTTGCATTCCCAGGATCTACTGAAATGTCATTGAGCATTGGGCAAGGCCCATCTTCCCAGCCAACATAAAGGCCCTGGGTCTCCCTGACTCTGCCATGGAGCTGAAGAAGAAGATGCCACCACAGGCTCCGATGGGACGATGTAAAGCCTCCTTGAGAGGCACCACATGAGCAGAGAGGTAATGTGATCAGCAGAGCGATGCTCCCACCACAGATGCCCATGTCCCAGTAGCTGGAACGTGTGCATACGTGGCCACACATGGCAAGGGAATTAAGGTTGCAGATGGAATGAACATGCCCTATATTGCAGGGTCATTAATTTTTCATTCCAAGAAAAGACAAGACTATGATTGACACATAGTAGGGATACAGGAAATGACTGGAGGGCTTCCCTATTTTGCCTTACTCTAATCTTCCAAATAGTTTAAACTAAGCATTCAATTTTACTTTAGTAAAAGAGTAGTTGATCAAGGGAACATTGCAGAAAGCATGGAGGAAGGCAATTGACACAGGTTTTAAGAGTTAACATGGAGCTTTTCTGTAAACATCAGTGACCGGCAGTCTGCATTGAATTGATTCAGTTTCTATAGTCACTTCCAATCTTTATAATCAAAGGCAACAGAAATATATTCAAACATAACAAGAAATATTTACAACTCAAATCACAGGGAAAGGGCCAATTTTCTGCACATATTGAGATCCTAGAGAATATTAAGAATAAGATTTTTAAAAATAAAACAGAAGCAAGGACAAATGACTTGAAGGATATGAACAGATATTTCATGGGGAAGAAATTACAAAGGGCTGTTGGTACAAGGAAAATGCACAGAACCTCACTCTTAATAAGAAAAAAACAAATTAAAACTCTGCCGAAATTCCCAAGTTTAACAACACTGCTGGCAAAGTTCTCAAGGAAGAAGTGCTTTCATGCACAGTTGATAGAAATGGAAGTTTGTACAGTCTCAATGGAGAGAAATTGGGCAATATCTGTAAAAATGACAGGTTGGTTCCTTTTGTCCATCCACTCCATTGGGGGAATTTATCAGACAGCTGTATCCATGGAGAGAAGAAATGATATGTTGAATCTGTGTTGAGAGTAAAGTACTGGAAGCAATCCAAACGTTCGTCAATAGAGGACTGATTTCTTAATGACTTATCCATGTTGTGGACTACTACACAAGTGTAAAAAGAACGATAAAACTCCCTAGGTGTGACACAGAAACTCTCCAAGACATACTGCTAAGTGAAAAAAGGCAAGAAAACAGAGCAATGTGCCTACCATGTCACCCTTTGAGTAACAAAGAGGGGATAGAAAACAAGACTCTATGATAATCTTTGTTTGTATGTGCACATGGAGGGTCTCTAAAAGGGTACATGAGATTTGAAAAATGGAATTGGCGACCAGCTCAACGGATGACACAGATGGCAGGTACATGTCACTCAGTGCCATTCTGGTTCCTGAGCACTAACGGGTACAAATGCATTAGCTGTTCAGCAGTTGATTAAATTACAAGCATTATTTAGTAATTACAATTTTTAATGTTCCAAATTACAAACAGTAGACATCTCCTCAATAAGATAAGGAACACGGGGGTGCCTGAGTGGCTCACTCAGTGAAGTGCCTGGCTCTTGATTTCAGCTCAGGTCGTGATCTTGGGGTTGTGGGGTTGAGCCCTGTGTGGGGCTCCACTCTCAGTGCGAAGTCTGTTTGGGGTTCTCTCTCACTCTCCCCCACATGCTCTCTCTAAATAAATAAATAAATCTTAAAAAGATAAGGAACACAATAGAATGGTCAGTGGTGAAATATCTTCCTTTCTTATAAAAATGAACAAGTGTGTGTGTGTGTGTGTGTGTGTGTGTGTGTGTGTGTGTGTAACTTAAGTAATGCCTGGTAAGAGGATTGTGTTACTCTGTATTCATTTTCAAGCATGTGAAGGACAGGAGAATTCTGTGGCCTGTTGAGTAGAGGAAGCTTACCCAAAAAGGACCATGATTTCATATAATATACACCTTCTTAAAATTCTTCTAGTTGTACTAAGTTTTAAGGATAAGGAATCTTATACAAAATCCTATACAAAAAAATGTATATCTGTATGTTTGTGTTATATACATGTATATATGTCCATATACACATATATGTAGAGTTGTAATTGGGTTGAAATGCATTAAAGGGAGCAGTTGTTGGATGCTTTCCTGTGTTGGTCCCTGAAGAAATTTCCAGGTTTGATATATTTAGAACAGAAGTCCATCACCAAATCATAGCTTTTTAGTTACACAATCCTACATCTAGCCATAGTCTTTCTTTCTGCCTTGATTAATAAAAAGACCCAATCATTTATCATCCAACTGAGACACTGTTTAGAGCTAAAAAGACACTCAGTAATTATGCGGGGACAAAGGTCTAAGCCAGGCGGCCAACACAAGCGGAGCCACTTTATCTACTGTGTTGTTCCTCATAAACAGAAACCAGAGAATAGTTATAAGGCTGGTTTGGTTGCAGTGAACTGCAGCTTTCCAATTAAGATATAAATTGCTTCCACGGGACACAAGTTGAACTATTCTCTGCAAAGGCACATTGAACACACCCAAATCGGTTCACAAACCCCTGCAAACTATCTACAAGATCTATCCACAGAAGCACCTCACTTTTGTCAAAACTAACAGTGTGTCCGCAATCATTAACGACCTCCATAATAAATGTGACAAAGCCTTTCTAATGTTACTCTTGGTGCAGTTTGTTTGAATTTACTGTACCTGATTCTTCCCCTAATCTGGAATTCATTGATGTATTATTTTTGTTATTGTGTTATATTGCTTCCTAGAAAAATATCTTTGCATGTTAATTTCTCCCCATTCAAAACCTAACAGATCTTACCAAATGTATCAATGCAGTAATAACCCAGGCATTCTATTCTTAGACTAACATCTCCCAAAGCCAAGTCAATTAAGGCCAAGAACGATTCAGTCCTTTTTGCATGATGTACCGAATAGTTTTCATTTCGAAGATTTTGTCAAATCATCCGCTTCCTATGGACGAACCCCAAATCCCTTTGTTCTGTCTATAAAGTAGGAGTAACATATTACCACAGTATCATTAGTATCGTCATCCTTGCCCAGAGGCCTGGGGGAATGGGAAGGGCACATGTGCATCCTTTGAAATTATCTCCTGTCTATTTTGTGTTCGTGTGTGTGCATTTCTCTTTCTCGTGAAAAGTGGTTCGGAGCATTCATCAGGCTCCCGGAGGTTGAACAGACGCGTCTGAGTCGGGAGGGCAGCCATCCTCTGGGCCTCTGCTCAGCAGACAGATGTGTCCACGGGGAGGACCGAAGCAGCCTGTGGTCCGGGCACGTACGGTGGCCACACACCTCAGTCACACTGCGCATGGCCTTCCCGGCTTGCCCCCAACCTCAGGCTGTTCCTCTACACAAATACGCACCACTCAGCTGTCCTCCTAATCCAAGCTTTCACAGAACTGACCCAGAGGACGCTTGTACTCCTGACTCAGCCGGTGACAACAGAAGGGACGATCCCTTTTCAATGACCTTTTCTGATGGTCATGTTTCTCTGGTACCAGGAAAGTACGTTCTCCCTGCCTACATCCCACCTGCGCCTTGGGGATAAGTTAAAATCCCCATACACCATGTTACAGTAAACATAAGACTTGCCTTTCTAATAGTCTATTTTGACAGAGAAAATTTGCTCAAGAGAGAAACAACTGGCCATTTTACGCAAGTGAGATGCAAACAAGGTTTTCAAGAAATGACTCAGGAGGCTCTGAAATCCTCATCTTCCTTCAAGCTTCTCATAGCCTTGGACATAATAAACCCTTACCGGCGGCCCTGAGTTAGCTCATCAGATCCGAGGACAGCTCGGGGACACTGCTGCCCTGGCTGGGGCACCCTGGGGGTCTTGGTTCGCACTCTCCCCGGGCTGGCTGGCCCACGTTCAGAGACTCGAAACTGATCCTGGGCCTCCTTGGGAATGGATTTCTTGCGATTTCCTCTCTCATTTCATTAAAAAGCTCTGACTAAGTCACTCACCTGGAGGAGGTCTTGATGTCTGCCGGTTTCCACCTTCTCACACACTGTCCTTTAAAACAGACTCTGGTTCTGTTTCACCGGCTTGTGGAGAACGCGCCCAGAATGACACAGGACTGTTGGCAGTTCGAATGATTTTTCCTGGCCCTTTGATCCTGCAGACGACACTCTGCTTCATCGGCCCAATAAAGAAAGTGTCTGTGCATCGTGCGAGATGACTTTTGCCTCTATCTTTGGGTCTCATGGATTAGGAATTAGTGGTTCAGTGAATGGTGCCCCTGTTGGGTCTTGTCTCAAATCTGCAGGAATTTGCCCCATTTTATGTCAGTAACTTTGCCTTTGCGAGCTTCATTTGGCCTTCTTTTTAAAAAACAAAACAGGGCGCCTGGGTGGCTCAGTGGGTTAAAGCCGCTGCCTTCGGCTCAGGTCATGATCCCAGGGTCCTGGGATCGAGGCCCACGTCGGGCTCTCTGCTCAGCAGGGAGCCTGCTTCCTTCTCTCTCCTCTCTCTCTGCCGACTTGTAATCTCTCTCTCTGTGTCAAAAGAATAAATAAAATCTTAAAAAAAAAATAAAAAAAAAATAAAAAAAAAAAACAGAAGGAAAAACTGTAGTCGGAACTGGGGCAGGGAGACTGACTGGGGCGGAAGCCTCTGGAATGTTCTGTCGAGGGCCAGCAACGTCTCCCCGGGAGTGAAGTCAGTGTCCGCAGGACTAACTTCCTCTGAGGACACAGCTGGTGTGGTTGGGATGTTGTTTTCCGATACGAGGACTTGAAGAAATGTCCGATTTAGTCTAGACAGAGGCAGCCCTTTTTTGCTCCAGTTGAAACTGGCCACATTCCGCCTCTCCTGAGAGCCGGGAGGCAGAAACCCGTCCTCATTAGCCTTGCTCCTTCTAATGCAGATGGTCATGCATTCATCTCCTCGATGTTTCAGAAACATTCTCATTTCCTGCCTCTTCTTGAGCATCCATGTGTCCTTCTGTTCCATACGTCTGATTTCTGCATTTTCTTGAACTACCCAAAGTTTCAAAGTCAGTCACCTGGATAAACATCATTGCATCCTGTCTCAAATGGCATAAACGTCCAGAGCAGAACCTGCTTGCCCTCTGAGCCTGGATCTGAAACACTGGATTATCCATGTTGACCTTAGTGGTACATCTCAGAAAATGCAAACATAATAACATGTGTCAGACACGCTAAGGTGATTATCTCTGCCTTACAAATAATAACACTTTATAAATACATAAAAGCTTCACAACAAGGCTGATCTGTGTTTCAATATCCCCGGGTCCCAGTCTGAACACTCAGCCGTGGGCCCTGGGACACGGCAGGGAAAGAAAGAGGTTTCTCTGGGCTGAGTCCCTTCTGCGTTGTTGCACTTTTCATCTCATTTAATCCACGACCGCCAGAAGTTGATATTCCTGCTTTCCTGTTACATACAGATGAGGAAGCTGAAGCTTACCCCAGTTCTGTACTTTGCCCTTCATTCCAGCTGGCAGAGTCCGGATGTCAGCCTTATTTGACTCCCTGTCCATGTCTCTGGGGTGAGGGATAAAGGACAGTCCCTCCAGACCCATAACCTTGAGCAGTAAACCAACTTCCTGCCAAATAAGCCCGCGTGTGACCTAGACCTAGACTAAGTAGCCAGAGAGAGAAAGAAACATCCAGTGTCAAAAGTCTATGTTCAGATATGACCTCAACCCGGTCCTCAGAGGACCCATAAGTGGGCCTTGGTGGCCCATAGTATAAAGAGGACGGCTTGAGGTGGTCTGGGCAGGAGGCATCCCGACTCCAACATCTGTTCAGGAATAAAGGGGTTACCTCATCCAGAGGTTGATCTGAACTGTGTCCTAGGGTGTAGTAAGGTCACACTGGATCCGTGGGCAGAACATGACGGGAAGTCTCTCTAGGAGGGTGCAGAGAAAGGGGTGGGGGAGGGAGAGAGGAGGGTCTGAGACTCAGGAAAAACCGATGGTCTTGGGAAAGTCAGAGAACAGCTTAGAAGTGGCCAGGACAGACCCCGTGGGAAGGCAGGTGCCCAACTGCTGGACTAATGGAAAGTTGGGTGAGGCCGTGCAGCAGGAAGCTTCTGTCCTGGGGCACCCAGGATGCTCAGCATTGCCTGGGAGACTTGGTAGGACAAAGCCATCAGCCACTGTCCTCACCACTGCCACTGCCCAGCTCTGAGGAAGCATGACTGACAAGAATCCTCAGGACAGATGTGGGAAGGCTCTGGAAGCCAGCGAAATATGCATCCAAAGTTAATCAGCTGGGAAATTAGAAAAGAAATAGAAATTTCTTATAACCAAAAAATAAACTACAGCTCTTCCTCAGCTTGCGAAGGGGTTATATGCTGATAAACACATCATAAATTGAAAATGTCATATATCTAAAATGCATTTAATATAGCGAACCTACCAAACACCGGAGCTCAGCCTAGCTGACCTTCCACATGCTCAAAACACTTAAAATTAGCCTTCCATGCCACCACATCATCTGACACAAAGCCTATTTGATCATAAAAGTGCTGATATCGCATGCGATGTACTGAACACCGTACAGAATGGCCGGGTGAGCACACAACAGATGTCCGTGTATTGGCTGTTGACCGTGGTGATCGCTGGTGGACTGGGAGCCACTGCTGACCAGCATCGTGACAGACGATCAGATGCCAACACCGCTAGCCTGGGAGAAGATCCACATTCCAAACGCCAAGCACAGTCGCTACTGAATGCCTATCGCTTTCCCACCACTGCAAAGTCTAAAAATCGTTAAGTCGAACCATCCTATAAGGGGGGCCCTCTGGATGAGTCTGAGGGTCAGAACTGAGGTCTTTTCGTTTGGAAAGGATGCCCCGGTCGGTACTGGCTTTGTCTACAAAGCCCAGCAGGTATTTCAAGCTTGGGTAGAACTGAGAGGCTGCAGTGGATTCCAGGTGGAAAGACAATGAACCGAGGTGGGAATGTCGGAAAACACAGCGGGCGTTTGGGGGATACTGAGCCAAACAGCCACGCCGCGGAGCACGGGAGAGGAGGGCACGTGGAGTGGGGGTGCAGTGAGCTCTGCGGGCACCCTTCTCCACTGCTGCATTCTCGCATCGAGCTGGGCTTGAGGCTTTAAGCCGTCTCCTTGTGAGGCTGAGTCATCAGCAAGGTGAGCCACATGGGATTCTTTCCCTGCTCCGTGACTTGCTGAACCATCAGTCTGAGCTTCCCTCCCAGCAGAAGTGCAGATGCTGCCCCAGAAACACCTAGTGCGCAGGAGCCTTGGAAGCGGGGGGAGGGAGGAAGCATGCATCCTATCCCTGGACAGGAAGATGCAAAACCTCAGCCTGTCGACACCTGTCACAGGCAAGCATGTTTCTGAGATGCCTAGAAAGGAAGAGGTCTTCCCTGTTCGGCTTTAAAGGAAATGTATTGGCTTCTCCATCTGCAGTCTGACACGGAAGCATTATTTTCTCCATTTTGCTATGTTTTCCCCTTTTCTGGTGTTTATGGGGTTTTTTTAACTAATTGTTTTATTAGTAAGAGGTGCTTTTACATTCGCGCTCATGAAGAAATGGAATTAAGAGCGGCTTTCCTCTGCATTTCCAGCGTGCAGGTACTGACTTGCCTGTCCACATGGGCCGCCTTTATTCTGTACACGTTTGTTTCAGAGTCACTCTCCAAATTCTAAGGACACCACTCCGCTGCCTTCTGGATTATTGATTCTGTGGAGACGTCGGAAGCCAGGCTGATCTCTGGCTCGTGTGGGGTTTTCCGATTTGTTTTTGTTGCTGCTTTTTGTGTGTGTGTGTGTTTCTGCTTGCTAAGAATCTCCTCTTTATGCCTGAAACAAGAAAGTGTCACCGTGCAAATCCAGATGTTGGGCTCTTTTAATGAATATTGCTTTGATTTTCTGAGACTCTTCAATCTGAAGGTCCACTTTTCTTTAGCTCAAGAAAGTTCCTGTGTGTTTACTGCTTCTTTTCCATTTGCTCTACCTTCCTGTCGTGTACATGAGGTCCCCTTGAACTTTCCTCTGTCCCTTAGTTTACCTCCCATCACATCACTTCCTTGTCTGTTTCAGGTCCTTGACCTTCAATTTTTAGGTACAAGACAATTTCTCATGTACCTCATCTACTTAACTGAATCGGTTTCCTGCAGTACAGAATCTGTTACTCGCCACTTCCATTTAGGATGTTAAATTCCAGTATTACATTTTTCATCTCCACACATTCTTGCCTGATCCCACTGTCTTTCCCTGCTCAACTTTCACAGGTGCAACCTCTTCCTGAATGTTCTAAGGAAAACACATTTGAAAGCTTGCCACATATTCTCCTGTTCTTTACAGAACTCCATTTCAGTGGAAAACATCTGTTCTGGTTTCTTTTGAAGCAGGTTTTTGTTTTGTTTTGTTTTGTTTTGCATTCACTAGTGATTTTTTTCTATAATATCACTTTATAAAGCTATTAATTTTTCTGTCTCCGTTAATTCTGATGAAATGTTTGTTATCAGAAATCAATCCGGATTCTGACACATACTGTTTGAATTCCTTCCAAGTTCTTTGGACTCAATGGAATTTAGAAACATGTGCAGAGGTTTGGTTAGTCAGATCAGGTATGCAGCGTTGTGTAAGGACGGAGCCTGACCCAGCCCTGTGGCAATCCACAGCTTCGCTTCGGTACCAGAGAGCCTCTTCCCAGCCATGAACGCTACAGCATAAATTCCGAGACTTATGCTCCAAAACTATCCAAAATATCTTGACTTAATCCAAACATATCTTGAGTTATGAAAGCAAATTAAAAAATGGTACAGTAGGGGCATCTGGGTGGCTCAGTTGGTTGGGTGCTAAGCCTTGGTTTCAGCTCAGGTCATGATCTCAGGGTCCTGGGATCGAGGCCCATGTCAGGCTCTGCACAGAGTCTCTTTCTCCGTCTGTCCCTCCCCTACACTATGCTTGCTTGCTCTCTCTCTCTCTCTAAAATAAATATATAAACATTTTTTAAAAAATAATATAGTAGTCCACCACATTAACAGACTAAACAAAGAAAAATCACATGATCGTGTTAATAGATCAGAAAAGGCATTTGACAAAATTCAACATACATTCATGGTACACTCTCAGTAAACTAGGAAGAGAGGGGAACTTTCTTAACCCAATAGGGAATATCTACAAAAAACCTCCAGCTAACATCACACTTAATGGTGAGACTCTAGAAGCTTTTCATTAAGATCGAGTACAAGACAAGGAAGCCTGTTCCTTCTCACCACTCCTTTTTGACACTGTATTAGAAGGCCTTGCTACTGCAGTAAAGGCAAGAGAAGGGAACAAGAGGTAGACAGATTGGAAAAGAAAACATAAAACTCTTTTTAGAGATGACATGATTATCTACGTAGAAAATCCAAAAGCATTGACTAAAAGACTCCTGGAACTAATAATAAGCAATTACAGCAAAGTTGCAGGGTACAAAGGTAAGTAATAATACTGCATACAAAACTGTGCCATAATACTGCAAAGGGATAAATACTATTTATTTATACTATTTTGTAATTTGCTGCTTTTTTTTTTTTCACTTATTGACATACCTTAGAAAGCTTTCCATTTCAGTACATGTAAGTCTCCTTCATTCTTTTCTACGGGTGTCTAGCATTCCATTAACTGGTATCAAATTCACTTGCCCAGCCCCATACTGATGGCATGTCCGTTGTTTCAAGATTCACTGGTTGGTTGGTTTGTTGGTGGGTGGGTGGGTTTTTCCTTGTAGTATGATTTCATAGGCCCACTTATTACTTCACTATTCTTTTAAATCTTTTCAGAACACGTCTTTTACAGAAATGTCTCCAATATGCTCATTTAGGTAAATAAAGATTTTAGAATAATATTGTTAACAATGGCTACCTCTAAGGAGGGAGATCAGTGAGGCAGGTCACGTGGCTGGAATGTGTTAATGTATTTCATTTTACATCCTTTCCTACTGTCAGAGGTTTTATAACTGAATGTGCTGTTTTTCTCATTTTAATTAAAATATGTAAATAAAGGGGTGCCTGGGTGGCTCAGTCAGTTAAGCACCCAAGTCTCAATTTTGGCTCTGGTCGTGATCTCAGGGTCACGAGACCAAGCCCCGCATCAGGCTCTGTGCTCAGTGTAGAGTCTGCTTGGGGTTCTCTCTCCTCCCTCTCTCTCTAAAATAATAGATAAATCTTTTTTTAAATTCATGTAAATAAATAATGCTGCAATAACTGTTGTGCGAATTGTTTCTCTTCTTTGGGGTTCTTCTGGGATACTTCGAGGGAAGTATCCAGAAGTTAGATCACTGGGTTACACGGTCTGCCCTTGCGAGGACCGTGCCCACTCTCGTGTTCTGGAAGGGTCTCAGGGATTCAGCCTTCTGCAGGTGGTCCCCAGCAGCAGGAGTTAGAAGCAACTGTATATAACTGAGTTCTGTCTAGTAGTGGAAGTTTTATGCACATATCTAGTGTGGAGGATTTGGTCTTAAAATCCATCAGATTCAGTTGGTGGAAATGCTGAAACAGCATGCATTCTTGCCTAGTTCTAGATCTGGATCAAAACCCTAAGGTGAGTGCGGAAGACTATCTCTTCTTATGGAAACTAGAAGAGGTAGCTGGTGCATGCGAGGGGGACAGAATGGTTAGGTAACTGAAAAGGGCAGCTCAGGCTTTGTCCAAACAGGGCTTCCTCCTGTTTCTTAGAGATATTCTCTGTTGTGCCTTTTTCTGTGGCTGGCTTTGTGCAGCAGCGGGCTTCCCTTAAGGTCACAAGACACCTTCCACAGCAGCCAGGGGTCCAGCCGCTTAGCTCACACAGAGAGGGAGAAAAAATAAGCCACGGGGCTTTATGCTGGTGGGTCCATCCTGACCCAATCACTGTGGCCAGGCGACTGACCTGTGCTGGCCAGCTTTGGCTAACCGTGGTGAGAATCGATCACACTGGCAGGAGGAGACACAGGTAACGGTAATTAGCTGAGGTCAGTCAAGACATGCTCCTGAGAGCCTGGAGGGATCCGTCCCCAAGCCTCACCGCTGCACAGAGGTGGCCAGAACCCACTCTGCCCCACACCGGTGTCTTCCGTGGATGGAAACTAGGGAAAGACCAGCATGTGCTGAGCCTATATTATGTGCTAGGCACCAAGCAAAGGGCTTTCTTTTATTCTTGAATCCAATCTTCACAACAATGCTGTGAGCTAGGCATTGGGATCCTTATTTCCCAGATAAGGAAACTTTGGCTCAAGAGACTTTGAGTCATTTGCCTGAGGTCACACAGCTAAGATGCTTCAAAGCTTATCTCACTGCTTTCATATGCTGCTTGGCACAGCTTGCTAATAACCCTGAAGTGCATCCAAGTTCAGCAAGATAAATACATTTTAGATCCTACTCTCTTGAGGTCTTTTTTTTTTTTTTTTTTTT
>LNAC01000088.1:4031835-4045463 GCA_002007465.1 Ailurus styani | reverse complement strand
CTTTTGAGGTTTTTTTTTTTTTTTTTTTTTTTTGGTTATTGCTGTTTAAAAGCCACGTAGCATATTCAGAATTACATATATACTTAAATCTAAAGTCAGAAGGAAAAGATTTATTTTGTTTTTCCCAGTTAGGCATCTTCTAGCAGTTGAGGTATTTGGTTTGTGTTATCAGATCCTGGGCTAGAACCAAACGATAGGAATGAATCATAGTTGGTGTAAAATGCGCCTTATGGAGCCATTATGTGGTACCCAGGTGCGCTGTGCTTTACAACATGAAATCAAATCTCTGCTCTTGTCTCGGGTGAGCAGTTATGACATCATGAACTGGGCGCTTGGATGCAGTTCAAGGAGCCGGGAACTGGTTACGAAACCCAGGGAAAGCAAACGTTGAAATTCCAGAGAGGTCACACAATCTCCCCCGGGCTAACAAAGCTGCTGATAGCAGCTCTCTGCGGAACCTAGTGGAGGACAGCTACGAAGGCAGGTTTGTGCTTTTTTTCCCTGAAAGAAGAGGGGTTGTCAAGAACCGCGTGGCTGCTGGTATGGGGAGTCTTCCAAAAATCTGTTTCCCATGAACTTCACGGGAGAGGAAATCCCACATTCCCTGCAGACTTGGAGCTCTTGGCTCCATGACCAGCGTTTGAGATTGGACCACTGAGTTTCTGATTGCAGTTCTGGGGAGGGTGTGCCTGTGTGGGTGGGCGGCTGGGTGGAGGTGGGTGCCTGGGTAAACGCACACATCCACACCCCATGTGGGTGGCTGTCTCTGCCCAGGGAGGGGAACATTTGCGTGCAGCAGCGGGAGGGAATCGGCCAGAGAAGGAAGGTTATACATCCTCTGTTCTTTGTGCTTCAGAAGAACTGCAGTTAGGAGCTGCTGCCTATGAAGGAGGAGTTATTTCCCACGTCTGCACATCTAAACAACAAATAAAGACCAAAACAAAACAAAAAAACAAAGACGACTTGAAGGCTTAATATTTCATTTTGATCCATTTCCCCCCCAGAGAGACCACACAGAAATTCTGTTGTTGGAATAATTAATTGTGCTGAGCTTTTCATCTGAAATGTTTAAGAAAGCCCATTTCATCTTTTGCCAGTATTCAAAATAACCTGTTGCTTTTGGTTAGTACGAAGCCCAGCATGTGAAAGGTGAATTAAAAAGGGAAGCGACACCCATTTTAACAGTTTCTCAGAAGCAGTTAAGAAATAACATTCAAGTTTCATAGGCTGAGGAAATGTCCCGCCTCAAACTTGGCCTGACATTGTTTAAAACAGAGCAATGAACAAGTGCTTGCTGGGGGAAGAGGGGTGGGAGAGCTTCAAAGGACTATTGCTTAACAAAATGGCCTTTCCCCCGGGGCCTCAACATGCTCCGTGGGCAGGGGAGCGGCGGGGCCTCCCGGCCTCTGACCTCCCATCCCAGGGGGTGTCTGCTTCCCAAGCTGAGGTGGGCCTCGCTTCAAAATGAAGCTGCCCGCTCCAGATAAACACTTACTTTACCGACCTTAATAATAGAGAATCCCGATTAGGGGGCAGAAAAGGCTGCAGAGCTGACGTCACAGTGAGGGCCACCCTCACCTCCTTTCTCCTTGGGGGATGGGGGGCTGGACTCTCTCCGCTGCCCTCTGGTCTCTGAGTATGCCCCATATGAGGCTGAAATGACTCAGTTTCTTTTTTTTTTTTTTTAAGATTTTATTTATTTACTTGAGAGAGAGAGAGCATGCACAAGTTGGGGGGGGAGGGGCAGAGGGAGAAGCAGACTCCCACTGAGCAGGGAGCCCAACATGGAGCTGGAGCCCAGGACCCGGAGATCATGACCCGAGCTGAAGGCAGACGCTTAACGGACTGAGTCAGCCAGGTGCTCCCGAAATGACTCTGTTTTTTGGAACAACGTGAGGGGCCCAAGCTGCCAGGTCTACCCAGGATGTGGGCAGGCCTCACTGCTGTCTGGCTAGGCGCAGACCAAGCTCCGGGGTCTGCAGCAAGGCCGGCCCTCAGAGGGCACCTGTCAGCTCTCTGGCAGAGCCGGCCTGCAGGGCTAACCTTGGACACAGCCCCGGAGTGACACAGGTGTCCTGGTTCCGGTCCTGGCTCTCCTGCGACACCGACAATTCCTCCCGCGTGCTGTGCGCCTTCGGGAGGAAGCAGAGACCTGAGCAGACACTGTGGCTGCAGCCCGCCGGCCCTTCAGCCTTGCGTCCTCACTCAGCCAGCCCTTGATGAATTAAACAACGGCTGGGGGGATGGGGGGGCCGGAGTCCACACGGCCTCATCCAGGTGGCCAACATGGTGATGCCCAAGCTGCTTCAAGGTGGCTCCGGGGACAGGGTCAGTGGCACCAACAGCACCCGGGAAGACAGTGCCCAGTGCACACGCGATGCTCCCGGAGGCTAAAGAAACCCGCACACCCAACGCGGGTCTTCTCGCAGTGTCCTACAGCCCTCTGAGCTCCCGCACGCGCCCCCGCGGGGCCGCACCGGCCCTTCCAGCCGCATCAGTCACAGCGGCGACCTGCGGGACACTGCGCGGCTCCCTCCGGCGACGCGTGCTGCTGACTGCCACGGGGGGTTCCCTCGGCCTCTGTGGGCGTGTCGTCCTTGGATAAGAAGTGACAGGGATCTGTGGGGACGCCGCCCGCGACACCCAGGGTCCCCAGGGGCACAGCAGGGTGCAATGGCTCCTGACCCCGCCGGGAAGTCCGCACACGCCAGCCTTCGCTCGGACTGCGGTCGCCACCACCCACCCGGCTGCAGGGCCCCGTCTCCTTCCACAGAGAAAAAGGCGGAGGGGAAGACCACCACCCTCGGGGAGGAGCTCTACAGCCCTCTGGGGAAAGCATGGCAGCCACCGCCGTGGCCGCAGAGGGGCCGCGGGCCAGCGCCGCGGGGACAAGAGGCCGCGCGCCCCTGCGGCGGCGTCGCGGGAAAGGCCGGCCCCTGTGCAGGCTTCCCCCCGAATGCCCGGAACCTCGCCTGCGGGGTCGCGCAGGCCCTGAACCGGGCTCCCGGAGACACTCGGAGGGGGTGCTGAGTATGAGCTGGGGCCCGGGTTGGGAACGACGCGCCGGGGACAGAGTCTGGTGTCCGTCGAGGGACCAGGGCTGCGTCCACGGTTCGGGCAGAAGCACCATGGAAGGTGCTGAGAGGCTGGCATCGGGGGAAACCGGGGAGCAGGCCACGCCCCCGGACCGCACTAAGAACCCTGTGGTACAGTTCCCTGCAGGGGGCACTGCACCATCCGGGGGGCCCTGTGCAGAATGAAAATATGGGCTCTCTTGTTCAAAAAGAAGGGACGTGTCATTAAATGTAGTAAAATATAAAGTGTCTTCCTCTCTTCTGCAGTCTTTCACAACTTATCGTGGTGTTTTTTTATTTGCTATTTATTTTATTTTTTTAAATATTTTATTATTTATTTCACGGAGGGAGAGAGATCACAAGGAGGCAGAGAGGCAGGCAGAGAGAGAGGGGGGGAAGCAGGCTCCCCACTGAGCAGGGAGCCGGATGCGGGCCTCGATCCCAGGACCCTGAGATCATGACCTGAGCCGAAAGCAGAGGCTTCAACCCACTGAGCCACCCAGGCGCCCTATTTTATTATTTTTATTATTATTTCCCCCTCCCACCCTGCCCTTCAAGTTCCTCATATCAGAGAGATCATATAATTGTCTTTCTCTGATTGACTTTTTATTTGCTATCTAATGTCATTTCAAGTAAAGAAAAATTAAAATATAAAATTTTTACCATTTCTCTTTATATTGTGGGATTTCTGTTTAAATGCAAATAAAGAACATTTAACTCATATGCTGAATACCAAAATTACACGATTTGTAGTTTGTAGCTTGTATACACACATATATTTCCTTCCTTTCCAGGACATCAGAAACGCCGCAAAGCATTAACTCAACTGTTTTCATTTCACTTCTTGATACACACATATTCTACTAACACTCTATTTTTGACTTACTGAGGAGTAAGGAAGGAATGAAAGGAAAAAGAAGAGGCTTCTGTCTTTTGCCCTTTCTTTGTGTGTCATCATTTTGGGCATAAGTTGTTGGCTCATACCGGGAGTAAGAATGGGTAATAATAGGGTTTGTGGTCATTAGTGTTTTTCACTATGCTGTCGACTTCTTCCTGCACTTGAAGCAGGTTCTGCATCTAATGGAAAGTATGCCTCTTGGAGTCATCTCTGTCTCCCTCCCTGAGTTCAGCCATGGATGGAACAAGATTATCACTTACCTTTTCCTCGCTTTGAGTCTCACTGAACTCTGCATGCATCCTGGGTCCCCAGACTCCTGTGCATATGGGACATCACAAAAGCTGCATGTGAACGGGGACACACACATTGTGGGTGCCTACTCTGCACACACTTGTGCTCCATCGTCCCCTCAGGTTTCACTTCCAAAACACAAGTTCAAATATAAAAGAGATAGTCATTTCAATCAGGAAGGAGACAAACCATAAGAGACTCTTAATCTCACAAAACAAACTGAGGGTTACTGGGGGGTGGGAGGGTAGGGATAGGGTGGATGGGTTGTGGACATTGGGGAGGGTTTGTGCTATGGTGAGTGCTGTGAAATTTGTAAGCCTGATGATTCACAGACCTGTACCCCTGGGGCAAATAATACATTATATGTTAATTTAAAAAAGAGAGAGAGATAGTAATTTCAAGTAACAAAGTATTAAACTGAGCACGGAGACCCTCTGACCACAGGGATTACATATCCACAGAGCTTCTCCTGGAGACAAACATCACTGAAATTAGTTTGGCCAATCGGATTCTCTCTGTTGGGAAGTTAAACAGAGATGTAACAATGAGAGAAGCATCAGTCACTAAGAACCAGAAGTAGCAGAGGAAGAAAATAGCTGAGCAAATGAAGCACCATAAAGAGTATTCATAAACCTCTGGTCCGGAGGTATCTGGAATTTTCCTTAGCTTCTGATGACCTCCCATTTCCATCTCTGTGGGGTCCATGCTCTATCACAGTTTCTGCATTTTGCAGGAGATCTGGGCACGTGGCTGAAATTTTACTGATTACCACACTTATCCTTGTAATGCATCTCACATTACTCAGCATAATTTGAATAATTCTTTGTTTCTTGCAGCGAGGAGCCTGATAAACAATTAAGGTAAATGGTTGCTATTGGGACCATACGTTTTTAACAAAAGAAGGAAAGACAGCTGGAGTTGAGATAAATGAATCCCAAAAATGAATATATCAATGTCCCTGGCACATTCGCTGGGATGGTACCTGTTCACATAGCAACTTCCCTTTTTAGACGTAAGGAGATGAAACAATGACTATAGTTATTAGATTATCCACCGACACTCTCTCTCTATGTGTATATGTATGTATGCATATGTACGTCAGGGTGTTCTTTCTGAGCTATTTGTAATAGCGAAAAATTACAAGCAACCTAAATGTCCAACAATATAGGGGTGGCTAAATATATCATTCAGATGATAACTTTTTCAGTCAATAAAAAGTCTGTCTTTAAAAAATATTTAGCAGTACACATGTCAAGATGATCATAATATAATCAGAAAAACAATAAACGTGTGTACGTACCTTAACATTGACAATTATACTCTGAAAATATAAATATTTATTTACTTGCTTATTTATATGAACAGAACAAAGACTATACAGTTACAAGCTACTTGTCTCTGGGCTGTAGGATTAATAGTTTCTTCTATTTTCCATTTTGTAATTCTTAATTTTTAATGTATTTTAAGATATGATAAAAAATTAAAAATTTTCTCCAAGAAGCTAATAAATTCCCATCAATGTGATTCCGCACTCAATAAATAACGTTATAATTATGATTTGACCTCTCATGCAGTTAAGTATAGTGATTAAGAGGATGTGTTTCTGAAGTCAAAGAGCTCTTGGCTCAAATTATAGGTCTGTCACTTTCTAGCTATTTGACCTTGAGCGAGAAGACTTCATCAGCCTGTATCCTTATCTGTAAGATGAAGTTTTCAATAAATGGCCACTTTCAGGGTCATTATAAGAACTAAATGAGATGATTAATTCCCTTCTGCTATTGTCCCTTCTGTTCATTGCGTGTCTGAGTGACTAGGCCTGGCACACAGCAGCTGCTCACAGAATACCTGATGACCGAATGGGCACATACAAATACATACGCATGCAGAATGAAGCCAAAATCAGGCCAATATAATGATGTTTTATTTTCTACTTTTTTTTGCTGACATTTTGCGTATCCTGTGATATGTAAAAATAAATATCAAGTTACTACACCTTCAGCTTCCTTTTATTAAAAAATCTTAATGCTGTTTTGTCTTTAATCTTTGTGTTGAAGATCTAGGGAGACATTATAACTGATAATACCTCTATTTTATCATTTTTATTTAAATTTGTTTATTTAATATTTAATAAGTAACTGATTTGCTGGGTTCAAAACTTTAAGCAGCTTAAAAATGATATAGAGGCAAAACTCTCCTTCCCTCTCCTGTTGCCTTCTCTCCGCTTCCGATCCTTTTCTCCAGATAACCACTATCCATCCATAAGGTGCTTTTCCTGGGATTTTAAAATGTATTGTCATTTAAATTTTGGTAACACCAGAATACGTCCAAGTCTCAACACCCAGTATAGATGAATGTGAGTTTATTTGGAAATAAGGTCTTTAGAGATGTAATCAAGTCAAGTTTCTAAAAGTGAGGCCATCTTGGAGTTAGGGTCGTCCTGATATCCACAGCCAGGGGTTCTTGCAAAAGAAGAGAAAAGCAAAGGAAGGTCTGAGACACACAGAGAAGGACCACGCGACCATACAAGCCGAGACTGGACGGATGGGATTTAGTACTTGGAGCCCCCGGAACTGTAAGAGAATGAATTTCTGTTGTTTTTAAGTCACCAAGTCTTCGGTGATTTGTTGCAGCCCAAGGAAACTAACAAAACATCTAAGCAACATGAGAAAACCCATTGCCTTGCATTCGCTCGGAAACAGTTGTTGCTAGAGTTTCAGTGTGGTACGTACAGTGCTGCCACAGAAGTCAAAACCCCGAACAGTTTTTAAACCATAGGAAAGTTGGAAGAAAAATATTTTCTACTCTTTGACGATGCTGGGGCTTAATTATACGTTTCTTGAATTGCAGCTTCAGGGAATTTCAAAACCCATAATTTATCCTTCTTCTACCGTATGAAATATTCTATTGGGACAAACAAGATCAGTGCTATTATATCCATTTCATCTAACCCAGAAGGTAGAAGTAGTGATTCATACTTTCAGAGAGGAAGAGAGAATTTGCCTGAAGTGGCCAATTTTAATTTCTGCATTTTCTAGTTTTTAACACGGGGGTTAAGCTGTAGTTAATGCTGAAAATAAATGTGTTGCTTGGAGCCAAAGGCAGAAAACGTGCGTCTCGTGAACAGTGCCAGGCATTAACCCCTTTGTTCCGAGATGGTGGGAGTGAGACGGAGGGGCCCACGGGCGGTTGGGCGGTCAGAGACGGGAGGAGCTCGGGGGTGGGCCGAGGGCGCTTGGGAGGGCAGCTGTTTACAAACAGAAGTTCTCCAACATTTAACAGTGCGCATCACGTTCTGCGTGATATGCAGCTCCGGTGATATTAGTATAAACACACATCGCCAAGTAATTTCCCAACGGTCATTCTGCCTGATTCTATGATTGCTCTCTGACATACCTACTCCACCCATGTCACAGATGCAGCCACTGAGGGTTCCCGGACATAAAATGTCTCCACCGGGGTGGCCCCAATAGTGAGTCCTACACAGGCTTGAACCCACAGTTTGGGATTTCAAATTCAGCCCTCTTTTCATTAAACAACAGCTACTTTTTAAATGACAGTGAAACTGCCCAGCCCAGGTACATGGCCCCGCCGGCTCTATTTTAGACGAGAGAACCAAATAAAGCTGCTCCTGAGCCCAGGAATCAGAGGGGAAGCCGAAGTCCAGGCTGTGCCGTGGGAATTTTCGTGTGGGCCAGCTTTCCAAGCGAGGCCCTCTGAAGGCTGTGCTATGGATGAGACCCTCACGTCATAATGGGGGTGGGTCAGGAGAGGGTACAGAGCCCTCTTCAGCGATTTCGCTCATGGGGGTCGGCATCGGAGCAAGAAAACATGCCCACTTTACCCAATACGGGGCCGAATGCCATGACCCAAAATGTCAAACAAAAAATTTCAAAGGGAGTTTATATTAACACGCGGATGATTTCCCAGAGGGATTATTTTACCGAGAAGGGAACGTGCTTGCATTTGAAACTGACAACACAGCACCTGGTTCACCTGTGTCAGGGGACTCGCGGGCTGGCCAGACCCACGGCTTCTGGGGAGGCGGGTCTCTGTTCTCCAGCTGCTGATGAAGGGATCCCTGAAGGTCAAGTCTAAAGATGCACAGGCGGCCCGGTGGTCTTGCCGAGGAAATGCCCAGCGTGGCTGAGCTTTGCATCTCTTTCTATAGGTTCGCAGGCGGAGGCACTGAAGCGTCTCTCTCTTTCTCAACTCCGGTGGGCCTAGCAGTTGCCAACACCAAAGTAGGACGTGTGCTGTGCGAGCACTTTTACATGCTGCATTTGCATATTGTATTCCTGTTTGGAGGCTGAATAATGGATTCGGGTTCCGAGAAGTACAAACTCTACAGACAGACATGATTTGCCAGGCTCTGCTCAAGTGAACCTTGCCCCATTTCTGCCGCTGCTGGTCCTCGGGCATGAACCCAAGGCACACACCTCCGAGGATGGAGACCAGGAGCTTCAGAGGGGTCTGGGGGAGGCCGATCCAAACTATAGGATGTTTTTCCCAACGACCAAGGAGTGCACGGTCTGTGGGATGTTAAACAGCACTACCCTGCTCAACCTGAGTATGAGTTCAAGGTCATCACATGCTGGGAAGAAGTGCCCTTCAGTGTCTCATGACACTCGGGGTCGAGATGGTCTCCGTGGGGCACACAGCAAGCTGGGAAATGCACTCATCGCCGCTGGCTGGGAACAAATTTATTCAAAGCCACCATGAATGACCCACTTGATGTTCTGTAACATGTTGGGGATGGGGGAGATGAAGTAAAAAGAGTCTCCACCTAAAAAAAACACAATTAATAAAGTACATGTTATCAAAACTAACAAGAAAGGAAAGTAAGCTGTCGGGCCCAATGTTAAAGTGAAGGAGCCCGTGGCGGAAATGATATGAAATCCACAATTTGCTTTAAAATCACTGGGAAGGGGGGGCATTAGGTGAGGTAGCGAGGAACTGAGACTAACCATGAGCGAATAATTGTTGTGGTTCGGGTTTCAGTATATTAGGGGTCCTTACTCCTTCATTTTGTATGCTTTTCAAACTTCTCACTGTAGAAAAAAATGTAATATTTCATTTACAATGTCGAAACCCATCAGACATATTAAATTAAACATTCTAAGAATTATGCCGTCGCTTTATAGAGAAATCTGTAACACCTAACTGAAAAATCTAAAGACCCAAAGAGACAAAATATTCCTGGATGGAAATTTTTGTTATCATGATGACATTAATTTCCACCCTAATTAATCTATAAATTCAATATATTCCCCGTCAAAATTCCAACAGGAATTTATTGGAACTTAATTAAGTTCATATGAAGAAAATACGCCAGAAGACCAACAAAATATAAGAAACAAAGGAAAGGAAAGTATCATACCAAGTATCAGAGTACATTGCACAGCTATAATTGAAGTAGTATGACACTGGATTAAGAAAGGACAGATATCAACAGAATAAGACAGGGAATTGAGAAATAGACACATGTATACATGAGAATCTGGCTTAATATAAAGACAACATTTCAAGTCCTTCCCCTCCTGATTTGGGACAAATTTGGTTTTTCATCTGGAAAAAAAGTGCATTTATGAATATTTATTTATATATCAATACATATACATATATATGTAAAGATTTCATTTTTAAGTAATCTCACACCCAAAGTGGGGTTCGAACTCACAACCCTGAGATCAAGAGTCGCATGTTATACCAACCGAGCCAGCCAGGCGCCCCTCAATATATTGATACATTGCTATGTCTATGCATATCCTATTTCTATATTTATATAGCTATACAAAATTACATATTTACTTTAAATGTGTATTGTATGTGTTTATACATTTTCATTTGAAAATATTTGATTAATATTTGTTTATATGTTCTATGTAGATAAATCTTACAAAGATTAAAGATGAACAAAATAAACTTTCCACCTGGGTAACACTCAGTGTCTACAATTATAAATGTAAACCAGGCATAATATATACACAGGCATGTGTAGGCTTCTCTATGTACACATAGTGTATGCGTGTCTCTCTACACTTTGTAACTCTGTGTGTGTGACGGTGTGAAGAGAGCCGTGGAGACACAGAGGCATGGGGGGAAGCTAAGGCAGGCTTCCCAGCAGGACACCTTGCTGGCCAGCCGGAGGCGGTCCAGCCCCGGAGAGCCGGACAGAAGAGCCCCGAAGGCCGTCATGGTTGGGACGCTGTAACCGCGTAGTGTGACCCCAGGAAGGCGTCCGCGGTGAGGAGGCACCGGCATGAGAGTGGAAATGAGGGGCGGGGCAGTCATGGCTGTCGTGACCAGGTAAGTGTGGAAGGACCCTCTGGAGGACAGTGTGAAGACAGACAGACCCGAGACAAGCAGACAGGAGTGGAAGCCACCCCAGTGGGCCTGCGGGAGAACAGAGGCCTAGAGCTCGGAGAGGAGGGAGGGCGCAGGTGAGGAGGCTGGCCCCCTGGTGGGAAGAGGGAGAAGGAAGGTCAAGACATTTAGACGGGGTCCCAGCCCCGGCGCCCGTGACAGTCGCCTGGGAGCTTTTCTGTCATGGCAGTTAGGCCCTGGGGCAAGGACGCTGGTGCTTCTGTCAGAAGCTCCTTGGACGATTCCACCGAACAGCCAGAGCTGAGAACCACTGAGGCTCTGGGCCAGGACGGCTGGAGGGGCTCGGAACTGGGACAAAGAAGCAAGAACAGGAGGTACCTGGAGGAGGCCTGTCGGTTTAGGGGGAACCTCTGCCAGCACAAGGAGCCCTGTCGCAGCGAGATGGCTCCTGTCTGACTGAGCTCAGGCCCCCATGACAGTACCACAGACTGGGCAACACACATTGATTTCCTCAGTCCCAAAGGCTGGAAGTCCAAGGTCAACGTGTCCGCAGGGCTGGCTTCTGACGCACCTCTCCTTGACTTGCCAGCGGCGCCTTCTTGCTCTCCCCCACCTGGCCTGTCCCCCGTGCATGCATTCCTGGTGTCTCTTTGTGTGTCTTAATCTCTTTTTATGAGGACAAAGGTCAGATCAGATTAGGGCCACCCTAACAGCCTCATTCTAACTCGATCACCTCATCAAAGGCCCTATGTTTAAATACACTCTGAGGTACCAGGGGTTGCACTTGGGGGACACATAATTCAGCCCACAACAGCATCTTAGAGGCAGTGAACAAATCAAGCAGAAGGCGGCTTTGTCCCCTCAGCCCTGGAGGGACCAGCGGCCCACAGGTCCCATCTGATCCGGAGCCGGTGACATTCTAATTTGGGGCGGGGAGGGGGGGTGGGGGGTATATTGTTTACCTTCTTGCTGTCCACCAGGCCGCGGACGCAAGGGATGGGTGACTGGTGTCTCAGCCCGAGACTTAAGAACATTCTTTTATTTCCTTAAAGTGAAAACAAGGACAGTCACCTCTCACTGCTGTCAAGTGCTTCCCCTGTGCCTGGTGCATCCTCACTTCCGCCTCACATTAGCCAATATTTGATGGGTCGACTAGCTCTGTTTTCAGGATGTCTCTAAGAAACATGTGGAGGGGCGCCTGGGTGGCTCAGTGGGTTAAAGCCTCTGCCTTCGGCTCAGGTCATGATCTCAGGGGCCTGGGATCGAGGCCCACATCAGGCTCTCTGCTCAGCGGGGAGCCTGCTTCCTCCTCTCTCTGCCTGCCTCTCTGCCTACTTGTGGTCTCTCTCTGTGTCAAATAAATAAATAAAATCTTAAAAAAAAAAGAAACAAAGAAAAACAAACAAACAAACAAACAAACAAACAGAGGTGGTGCGGTGTCATGACCTGCTAGAGCTCGCCACACAGGGAAACGGTGCTGCCAGGCCTTGACCTTGGCCCCTCTGACTCCAGAGCCTGTGCCTTCAACACCCACACCACACGGCTTCTCTCCAAGTTCTATCACCCACTTCTTCGCTGAGAAACATTCCTAATTCTTTTAAAACTTAAAGTTCTTAAGGAGATTTCAGATCAAAGAAGCGATCTTCTTTCTATCAGAGTTTGCAAATTGTTTCTTATCCCTGGGACTCTGAAAGTCCTTGATCGTGTTAGGGATGTGGCCGTTGGGGGCGGCCCAGGTGGGGCCTTGGCTGGGTGTCTTGCAGCCAGAGCACATCAAGGCAGCCCCACCGCAGAGGTAGACAGAATAGGGAACGAGAGGCAGTGGGACGAGAGGTAGCACACGCCTGGGGCAGCAAAGGCTGATGACAGGCAGTGGGTTCCTGTCTCCTAGCAGCACGCAGGGTGCCGGCCAGAGGATGAGCTGGGCTGAGGCAGGGGTGTGGTCCCGGGCTTGCTGAATGGGCCCGCACCCAGGGGTGCCGGCATGCGCCTTGCAGGGGCATGGAGAAGTCACCCTGTGCATCCCACCGCGAGTATCAGGAGTCAGAGCACGGAGGGTGGGAATGCAAACACCCACATCTGTGTCCACCATCAGCTGCTGCCACTCGCTCTCAACAACAGAATTTCACCCCTTGGGAGAAGACGGGTGGTTTGCCAACTGCATATAAGAACCATCAGAGTCATTCTGGAAAAACCCTCTCCGTATGTATCCCACTAGGGAAGAGAAGCGTAGGACAAGTAGATATCAAAGTAATTACCTGGGGAAGTTGTTTTTTAAGAAACAATAAAAATTATGCAAACCTCAGTGCTGCCAATACAGGGATTTGTAATGATCCGTATGGGGGTTCGAGCTGACCAGAATGGCGTTCTTGGATTATGAGTCTGTGATCCACAGAGAAGCATGTGCACACAGCCTGTACAGTTATTTGCTCAGAAAATGTTATGCTAAATATAATTATTTTCTGAATATCCTCTTCCCGTCTCCAGTGAGCAGCAAGATGGAAATCACCAGGTATCTTTAGAAATCATCTCTGAGTGGGAAACATTTGGATATTGCAGAAAATTGAAAAATTTACTGGGGGGAAAATTTACCCTACTTTTCATATATTGTGCAACCAGGACAAATAGATGCAAATGAAATAAATTTGCTTTCAGTGGCTGCCATCAGAATCCATTAAAAAAGAAAAACAAAAAACTCCGGCCCCATGATATCAGAAATAAGTTTGTTCTGAAGGGGGAAAAAATAGGAATTGGAAAGAATGCACCGCCAACCGAATCATTTCTTTTCTCAACCTTGTGGGTTGTCTGTAGAGATGTTAGAATCCCCCGAGGACTTTCCCTGGCCACCCTGCACAGCTGGGGTCAAGTGCAAGTACGGCTTCCAGCGGACAGGTGGGTGGGGCTGCGAGGACAGTCAGGGGCCGCCTCTGGCATGGAGAGGGACAGGGCCCCCCGAGGCCATTATCAATCACTTGAAACTTCTCTCTAGCTATCTACCCTGCATCTTTCCAAATGGACAGAGTGACTAAGACATAATAGAC
>LNAC01000088.1:3939581-3997068 GCA_002007465.1 Ailurus styani | reverse complement strand
GGTTCTGGGGAGCAGAGGGGGGCGCGCGGTCCCGGGTTAAACTTGTTGGTGACAATGCACATTTCAACTTCGGAGATGCCTGGTTCTGGGGTGGAAATGCACATCCCGGGCTGTGGCTGGGAGGTCCGGGAGCGAGCGGCCGCGCGCTGACAGCGCGGGCTGCCGGCGGGTGGGGACGGCTGGCCGAGAGGCACGTTGTTCTCGAAGTGATGTTTCCCGGGAAGCCCGCTCCGCGCTGCGGATTGGTGGTGCCCGGGAGTGCGGGCGGCTCCTGGCCCGGGGCCGCTCCTGCAGCCGGGGCACTCGGCCGTCGCTGGCCCTTCCCCGGGGGCTGGGCGGCGCGGGAGCGGCGGGCCCTCCGCGTGCGGACCGCCTGGCGGAGCCTCCCCAGCCGTGAGATTTGGAAAGGGGACGCGGGGCTGGATTTTATGCGTGCTCATTCTTGGCGAGTTAGTGCCGCAGATTTGTCCTGCGTCCTTTATCCCTAATAAGTTCGTGTAACTTTTGCTTTGATCACAAAAGCCGTATATGCTTTGGCTAGAAAACGTGGTAACAAAAAGAAATTTAAACAGCAAGACAGAAGCCATCCGTGATCCCACTGTACCTACCGGCCTTTAACGTTTACATTCTTGGGGTCGCAGGCTTGCCGAATTCATGAGTAAGTTGCAACTGGAGCTTTTCTTGCCTAAATCAAAATAATCCCTTTACGCAACTCTCCCCTCCCCAGCCTTCCAGGGGTGGTGGTCTCTGAACACCTAAGTTTAGCTTTATTGGCCTGTCGTTCCCCTTCTGAGCTGGCCGCCGGTTCCCCTTCTGTGGCCGGAGGTGGAGAGAGAAGACAGCAGTCAGCCTAGAACGTTGGGTGAGACTGCATTGGCCTGGTTCCTCGCCGCCTTGCCCTGTGGTTTGGGTTCCTTGCCTTGTAAAAATGAAGGTAATGATTCTCAATCTGCTTCTCAGGCCACTATAAAAATTAATGGGTGGTTTGCGAAGCGTTTTGACATCCTTGGATGGACAGCGACTGTACTTTAAGGGGCTGGGGAGCATTTTGCTGTTCCACGTTGCTGTCGTCATCCGGTGAAACAGTCTACCTCCCACCTGGCTGTCCTGACCAGGAAACAGACTCCAGGAATGTGGAGCCTGGAGAACATTCCTGGTTCCAGGCTCTGCATTCTGTCCAACAAAGGGGGGGCAGCTTACAAGGACACCGCACTCCCCAATCGGCCTCTCCCCCCCGCCCCTGCTTTCTGCATATGGGTGGATGTGGAGAGGGTAAGGGGCAGGTCCCCCGTTGCCTAGGCCCTGTGCTTGTCCATCTGTGGAATGCCAAGGCCATGCCGATCCGAGAGGGAACAGTTAGTTCTGGGAGGACTCGGAAAGTGAACCAACCCGGCTTCCTAGGGATTTGTCTTATGGCTCGCTTGTTTACTAAGTGAACAATGAGCAGCTCAGATCTGCGGTGCCTGAGAAGCTTCTGTGAGCTTTAATTTTTTCCTGTTGTTCCAGGACTCAGGCACCACACTCTGTGGCCCTTTCCAGCAATGAATAGGGACTCTCACCGTTTGTTAATTTCAGGTATGCAAAGCCCCGGTGGGGAGGGGCGCAAACAGGTGGCCTTTTGTTCCCCTGGCGATGAAACCGTGCTGGAAGAGCCTCTGTAGCTGGTCTGCGGGGCTTCAGCCTGTCATTGGATAGTTTTCATTTTTTTATTGTTTGATCCCACCAGCACTTTGATCTGCCCGAGGTCTAGTGGCTGATCCCAGCCCAGACTCACGGGGATTTCCAGAAGGACCCAGAAAGGGGCTGGACACATTGCTGCTAAGTGTCCTCAACTGGGCTGTTTGCCAGTTAGTATTATGCTCTTAATTTTCTCGGTGGAGGGAGGAAGAGGGAGTCTTCCTGGATTTTCTCCTTTGCTGTTGTTTGCTAACTTGATTTCTGGTTACCCAGCAGCCTGGAAGTGCTTTCCTGTGGCTGCTGGAACAGACTTTTCTCTTATTCTAATGGTTTCTCGCCTGTCGATAAGGTATGCTAATGCGAGTGGGGTTTACGCCCTTGGGTCCTGGGAGGCTCCTCCGGATTTAAATCTTCCGATCCCAGCCGGTTACTTAGGGGAGGAGGCCACCTGGCTTCCCTCCGCTTCTTAGGAGAGTCCTTGGCCCGAACGAGGTTAGGAGCCACGGAGTTCGACCCTTGCTGACCTCCTCCCTGGCTCCCAGTTTTGGGTATCAGCTTTGTTTTGACTGAGTAGCAGCTGCTGTGTTAGCAAGTGGGCCTTGGGCCAGCCATGTGGGTTTTCCTTAGCTTTGTTATTTTCAAATCCCGCACCTGTACTGGACCTCGGTGTGATTCTCTCCGAGAATTCGAGGCAGTCCCTGGGATATTTTCGAAGGCCCTGGAGCTGGGCACTCGGTCTTCTTTGTCCTGAGGTCGCTGCCTGACAAGCCGGACCCGGGAAGGGTCACCGAACAGTTCCGGAGACTTCACCCCAGAGCGCTCTGACCGGCTTTGCTCCTGGCCAGGAGCGGAGCCCCGGGGCCATCCCGTGTGGGCGCCGGCCGCCTGCCTTCCCAGGGATTGGCACAATAGAAGCCCCACATTCCGCCATCACCCTCGAAGGAGTGACAGAGGAATAATTCACGGAGTCCCCAAACACCCAGGGAACAATCCTGCTACTTACTGAGGATCTCTCAGGAACCCCGAGCCTGCTTTTCAGTGGGTCCCGGGGGCATCCGTGACTTACATAACAGCACCTGATGCCATCTGGCCTAGCGTCTTAAGGGAAAGGATGTCAGTACTCAGCCTTCTGAAGGCCGCTCCGAAGGTATTTTAGAAATCAAGGGGTGGGCGGTGTGTTTCAAGGAGGAAAGGGTGGATCCCACAGAATGCATCGGCCCCCCCTCCCCATCCACCGGGTGGACTAGCACCTGCCCAGACCAGACCCCAGACCATCAGCGAGCCAATAGGATCTCAGGAAGGAGAGCGGTGTACTGAGTTCACCTGATTTAAGTTGAGATTAGGATGTTTTAGGGCTAGAAAGAAGTACCGTTTGCTGACGGCCTACAAAGCCTGGGGCCCGGCGAGCACACTTGAAGACCGCCACAAAACCACGCGGGGTTCCCTCGCACAGAGAAGCCGTGCGGCTTTAAGTAGCCCACCAGCACAGCAAGGGTCCCAAAGTGCTGGAGCCAGGAATCGAACCTGCGCCTGCCAGAGCCCAGCGCTCTTACTCGCATCTCCCAAGGCTCTGACATCAACAATGTTCAAGCACGAAGACAGGCGGGAAGCCTCCTACACAGTCAGAGAACTTGTACTCTGAGGGCGACAACATCTTTACAACCTGGACGCTGTTTGCAGCCTGAGTGGAAGGCAGCCGATGATCGCACCTTTCTTCCCCGGGGGTCTGCGCCCATGCCCTGTCTTCTGCAGGGTCAAGGTTGCTTTCTTTGGAAGACTGAGGTGTTGCGGTTGGGGTCACTTGGACAGGAGACCCCGTGAAGTCTGTCCTTGTACCCTGAAGCGAGGGTGTTCTGGGCAGACCGAGGTCACGAGAGTAAGAGAAAGATTATGGGCAGTCTCTCAAGTTCGTGTGAGATAAGGATTCCACCTTCCACTTCGCAGTGAAATAAGTGACACACTCAGGAGATTATTCTTATCTGTTCATTAAAAGCTCGTCCCTGGAGAAACTCTCTGCTGGTTCCTGTTAGCCCAACGCTTCTGAACAAATTGAAAAGAATACTTCCTGTGGAAGGATTTTTGTGGTTCCAGACTCCTGTGATTCATCTTCTCCTCTCTCCCTCTTCGCCCTCCCCCCAGGCTGTGGGACTAGGGGAAACCCTGCCCCATTTTTAGGAACATGGAAGCCTGCTCTAGTCTCCAGACCTGAAGGGAATCACAGATGTCCTTTCCCGGCTTCCCATGTGCCTGTGCTCTGCTGATAAACCCGCTCGGAGGAGAACAACAAAGAGCCTTGACTCTTGCACCTGCTGGTTTCAGTGCTGTGGTCTAAACAGCCCCATGGTGGCCCCTGGGCAGGTTCTGGGTCTGGCATTGTTGAACCACCCCTGCGAGCCAGTGAAAGCCGGCCGCAGCTCGCCCTTCACCGCCCTGAGCCCACCAGCCGGCCCCCCCTTAACAGAGGGGACCACATGGTTGCCCGGCTTCTGCGGGGGCCGTGTCTGCCCAGCAGCTGGGCAGGGAGAGGGTTCGGATGTCATTGGCTGGCGTGCTTTGGCCAGCTTCAAAACATACTGGATGTCGAAATCACCTGGGAGGGTTTTTTAAAAATCCACCTTTGCCAGCCTGATGCTCAGGGGGATGCAAATCTCTGAGGGCAGGGCCCAGACCTGGGCAGTTCCTGAAACTCCATTCTCCTACGTATCCAGGTTGCTCTACACTGAGGGAGGGCGTCTGTTGGAAGGAAACCGGAGGTGGGGTTTGGGACTAGGGACAGCAGACCCTGTATTGGGGGCCGGGTGGGCGTTGAAACTTCCCCATGTGGAGCCAGGGAAGGTTTTGAGGGCCAGGTTCTCGGAAAGGCAGGCAGAGGCCCAGATCTTTCCGGTTGCCAGTTGGAGACGTTACTTCCTTGACCCTTTCCGTCTGTGGGTGCTGATCCACGTACTTGTTCCGCATTGGCTACTCTCGCTGGTCTAGAACAGAGAAGGGTCTTCGTGAAGAAGGGGGTGGGATGAAGCCAGGAGCTCTGTCTTGGAGAGACGGCCCCTTGGGTGGCTTCGATGAGCTGCTCTCTGATGTTAAAGCAGAGTCTGGAGGAGCTTTCCGAGACCACCCAAGTGAAGTCAGGAGAAACTCCCCGGTTAAGGGTTTTGTCCATCTGTGCTTGGTTGCACACATAACTCGGATTATTTTTTCTCTATCACAATTAGCAGTAAAATTATTTTAGAATGTGAGAGCTCCTTGGGAGGCAGCCCGCACGTGGGAAGGGGGGAGTGTCCTTAAAAGGGCTCAGCCAGGCTTGTTAGCGGGTGTGGCACTTGCAAGAGGGAAGCCAGGCCCCCGGGGTGCAGAATTTAAGGAGGCGTCCCTGGGGTTGTTCACCTGCAGGGTCTGCCTTGCCGATCAGGGGAAGACTGAGAACCCTTTGAGAGGGCCAACTCGAGCCTCATTTCCTTAGGGTTGAGCCCACGAGTGTGCAAGAGCTCCCTGCAGACTTGAGTGTGAGCCGGGGTGGGGGTGGGGGAGGAGTCCGGGAGCACGCTCTGGATCAGCTCATGAAGATGGGGCGTGAAGGCCAAAGAGAGGGAGCAGAGAAGCAGCTGGAGGAGGGAGAACAGGCAGGGTGTGTGTCCCTGAAGCCAGGCAGGAGAAGGTGGGGGTGTAGGGAAAGGGGGTTGGGAGCCCAGGGTTGATCGAAGAAGCAGAAACGGGAGACGGGGGTCCCCTGGTTTGACTTGTTAGAAGCGTGTGGTTGTGGTAGTTGGAAGATGGTAGGATAAGTAGAGAACATGGGGAAATGTCAGCGTAAGAGAAATAGGACTGTCGTCTGATGGTGTTGCGACAGGAGGGACCCAGGGCTGGGTGGGACAGAGGGCCTGCGATGCTGGGGGCCAGCCCCCAGGGGTGCGGGGCAGGCAGTGGCCTCAGGCCCCGTGACGGGGGGAGATGGATGTGGGTGGTTGTGTTTGGGAGGAACTTAAAAGACTTCCCCAAATGCCTTTTCCGGCTGTTGTGGCTGGGGGAGCTCCCTGCTCCCGAAGACCCGGTTCAGGCTCCTTCTGCAGAAACCTTTCCTCGACTCCCGAGGTCGGGAGCTGACCGCTGCTTCCTGTGCGAACGCCGTCCCGCGAGGCTGGGCGCTGCTGGCCACCAGTGACATTCTACTGATGGCCACATCCACAGGGCCAGACAGCGCGTCCCACGGATGCGGGAATTGACAGGTGGAGACAGGGGCTGACCAAGGTGAACACTTCGGGTGGTGGCTTACCGTATAACCGTTCGCAGGCAGCATTAATATTCTCTTCTTAGACGTCTTAGCAGTTCCAAGCGCACAATATGTGACAGAAGTAATTTCTGGCTTTTAAGAATTCTGGCCTGTGAATAGTAATCAGCTTACTCATAAATTCTGTCAAGTGGCACCCCCGTCACTCTGACATTTAACGTTTCATTCAGAGAGGCTCACCCCGCCTCTGTTTACCCATTTTACGCCGCTGCCCGCTTTGAAAGGATTTGAATTTTTAATAGGTTTTAGATACAAAGAAGTAAGTGGAATATCCTAAAAAAGGCACATGCCTTCCAGTATTTTTTTTTATTATCCTGAGAATTGTCGCTTTGAGAAGGGGAGTCAAATATTTGCATGTGTCCTTTGTGTGAATGGGAAATAAAAGCAGTGGGTTGAAATTTCACTGGAAGTAATTATTGGAGCGGATATAATCCATATAAATAATTCACGGGAAGTGCTGGGCTGGGCGCCGAAGACCAGAATCCCTCAGTTGGTGAGGGTGGGGGGGCGTAGGTAAACCGGGTGGTCGACCCTGGTCTGGTCCCCCTGTTCCTCCCCATGACCCGTATCCCGGTATCCCTCGCAGAAGGTGGGATGTTTTTTTCCCTTTGTGGTCTCAGAAATCAGTGTTCAGGATGTTCACAAGAGGAGAGCCCAGCCCTCAGGGTCCTGGTTTTGGGCTGGTCGGCAGCTGTCGGATGTCTTACGTTTGCAGCGCTGGCCGAGGAAACCCAGGTTTCCCATCTCGCTCACCTTTCAGGCCCTTGTCAGAGGGTGCCCACTCTGGGTGACGTCACGGGAGACAAGACGCCGGCTGGACCTCAAAACTGAGTTCTTTAGGGTTTATGTAGTGCACGCCGTTTGCTTGTATTTTATTAGAACCCCTGTGATTTCGGGGCTGTTTGGGGAAGAGCGTGTGTTCGTCTCGGAGAGAGATGCGTGGAGAACCTTCCGTGCTGCACAATCCCGGCTGTGGCTCACGCTGGCCCAGCCAGTCCCGGGCAAGGGGGGAGACGGCCCCCAGGTGTCCTTTTCCCCAGGCGGCAGCTGCGTCGGTTCCTTCACTTCGTCTTTTATTTATAAATATTTTAAGAGCTTGAGAAATTCAGTTTCAGGTAATTTGACATTTAGGTGCTAATCTCTCAGAATCATAGTTACTATTTGAGGACATATTCGCACACACACACTTGAAGTACTCCTGTCTACCTCTTCACATAGGGATTTTTCTGTGGTTTCACCCATTTATTGGGCTTTTCCTCGGTGTCAGACCCTGTGCCAGAGTCTTCTGTAGATGGCTCTGTCTTTTCAGTCATTCCATGATGAAATAGTCCGATTTGCACAACCAAAAATCATACATGCTTCAAGGAGTATTCTTATTAAGAATTAAGTGGCTAGGGGCACCTGGGTTGGTCAGTTGGTTAAGCATCTGCCTTCAGCTCAGGTCGTGATCTCAGGGTCCTGGGATCGAGACCCTGCTAAGCAGGGATCCTGCTTCTCCTTCTCCCTCTGCCTGCCTCTCTGCTTACTTGCTCTCTCTCTCTGTCTCTCAGTCCCACACACCTGTCTGTGTCCCAATCTTGGGCTTCTGTTTACTTTGGGTTTTGACATTGGACATTTTGGACTGGAGACCTGGCTTTCTCATCAGTAACATGGTGACTGTAGATATTTACTTCTGGGGGCTGGAAGATGTCAGCGTAGGGATGTGGATTTCACTGCCTCGCCCCGTTGTGTTGGGTTTTGGGTCCCCTACCTATCCTGGGGAGTTTTTTGTGAGTCCTGTGTGCACTGTGGATTTTGTCTTAAATATTGAGTCAGTAGACGTTTTCTGTGATGTGTCACTATCTGCGTTAAACGGGTGCAGGGCTTTGACTATTTTTAGGTGTTGCAGCCTGACCTTTGAAATGTGTACAGGTGCAGACCAGTCGCAGGATGTATCGGTGAATGTCTCAGTAGGGATTCGCTCTCCCAATCCTTACCCCATTCCTCAGGTTTCCGGGAGCAGAAGGAAATGCAAGGGATAGAGTCCGAAGGTTGTGCCCCAAGCTCGCAGGTGGGACCGAGTGTGGCTCTGGCTGGTAGTGTGCGGGTTTACCAGCAGCCAGTCGCTAGAGGCCACTGAGCCTGGGTGTCCCAACGCCTGACTGTGAGCAGGGATGAGAAGCATGTTGTGTTCGATACAAGTACTTTCTGGGTAAACGAACTGTGCAGGGAATATTTTCTTGTGATTTTTTCCTTCTTCTTTTCTTAAAAAAAAAAAAGAAAAACCTTTCCAGTTGAGTTTTTTTTAATTACCCAAGTAATTATGTAATTAAAAACATTAGAAAATGCAAAAGGATAAAAAAAGTTCACATCACTGAAATTTTGCCACTCATGAGAACCAGTCTGGTCTGAATTAGACGTTTTTTCTCGGAGTTTCCAGTGTTGTCACATGTAAGTCTAGAAACCTCCAAACAAAGCAGGATCAAAGAGTGGCAGCTTGTTCTGTGCATAGCAGTTCTTTTCATACGGATCTTTCGAATGAAGGCTACACTTTTAAAAAACCGCTTTCTGTCTAAAATTGTTGTTGACCTATTTTCACATCATAAACACAGATTCGGATCCTCAAATGACTGTTGGGTGTTACCGGCCTGCACCCTGTTTAACAAATCCTTAATCACAGACAGTTTCCAGTCACTTTGACATTATAAAGAACACTGCAGTGAACATCTGGATACATACATCCTTCAATACGTGGAAGTTTTTCCTTGGGATGATTTTTTTTTTCACTATTGTGCTTAAATCTACAAAGAATTTCTAATTATATTCATAGTTGGATGAATGTGTAATCGTTTGCTACTTAGAAAAGTCTCCAAAGGCAGTGATCTTGGGAAAAGTTTCCACGACTGTTATACACAACTGCGTGGACTTTAAGACCAGGCTTAGAAATGCCTGCACCCCTTTTGTGGGGGTTGATTCCTGGCTGTCCAAATGCTCGGGCTGTACATTGTGAGCTTTTGGGGTGGGGCTGGGAAGGCGCAGCTCAATTTTAGGATGTACACTTCCCCGCCAGTTTCTTTTCTTTTTTTAAAGATTGTATTTATTTGACACAGAGAGAGAGAGAGATCACAAGTAGGCAGAGAGGCAGGCAGAGAGAGAGGAGGAAGCAGGCTCCCCGCTGAGCAGGGAGCCCGATGCCCGACTCGATCCCAGGACCGTGAGGTCATGACCTGCGCCAAAGGCAGATGCTCAGCCGACTGAGCCACCCAGGCGTCCCTACTTACGTGCCAGTTTCAGAAACATTAACGTGTGGGGAAAGGTGTGCGTCTTAGAACATGGGAGGTGTTTCTGTCCGCCGGTTCTCAGGGCCTCCTCCCTCCTCGCGGTGAAGATCTAATGATTTCCCTGCACCCACTGTCCGCGCCCCCCGGGGCCACGGCCTTCCGGGGATCAGGACTGCTGCCGGGGGCGGCGTCTTGGGTCTGCCCTGGTGGGCGGGTCTGCGGTTGGATCTGATGCAGGGCTGTGCCCCAGACTTGGTCTACAACTGCCAGGGTCATCAAGAGGAGAAGGTGCTTCATCCCTCCCCCGGCCACGGAGGCCATCATTTTGATTTCTAACTGCGGTCTGGTGTCACAGGACTTCTCCATCCTGGCAGGAGAGGAAAACTAAAGTGCGGGTGGAAGGTGTTTTGGCCCGCCTCCTGACTGTGGCTTTGCAGAGGGGCCTGGCTGCCGCCTCTGGTTTTGGCACCGCGGTGCCGGTGAGTCACCACTCACCTATGGTGACATGAGGCAGCACTTTGGGGGCTGCCGGGAATTCGGAGGACTGCTCATTCACACGGGTGGTTTGCTTTGGGGGGCGGGGAGCCCCTAGGTTGGGTCTGAGAGCTGCGCTTCTTCTAACTGTCTGGATGCTGTCCCCGGCCCTCCTCCCCTCCTGATGATCTGTTGCTGGACTCACAGTCCTTCGTTCCGTCCCTCACACTGAGCCCACTGTGTTCCGGCGGGGAGGAGGGGAGACCACTGGGGAAGGCCTCTGTCCGGGCAAGTGGCCACCAGTACCCTGGAGGAGACATCAGGGTTCCTGAGGGGCACTGGGGGGGCCAGGACACGCTTCCTTCCTGCAGGAGCCCCCCTGAGAGATGAAAGAATCGGGCGGGCACCGGCAGAGGGTTTGGGGAGCAGAGGGTGGTTGAGTCAGTGCCAGGAGCCCAACGAGGTGACAGCCTTCTGGAAGCACCTGTCAGGGGATGCGAGGGGCAGGTGGCTGGATGGAACAGTCCTGGGCTTCGCTCAGCTTTGAACCTTCCGGTGCTGGGAAGACTTGATTCAATGTGTAGGCAGGACTTGAAAGGGACCAGGGAGGTGCCCTGACAGCCCGCCCCTCATCCTGGACACCCCCTCACACCCTTCATCTCCCCTGCCCCCGTCCCCCTGGGGGGCTCCCATGACCCCACCCTGTGACCCACACGGCTGCCTCTCCCTTCTGATTTACTAGGAAGGCCTCATAAAATCATCTGATTGAATGACACTCTGTACTGTGTTAAGAGTTACCTTTGTGAACAAAATGACACCGGAAGCTAAGCCAGCCGTCCGATGATTAAGAGAGCCGCAGCGTTTTCATAGTCCAGAAAGGAGAGGTACTGAGACAGAAGGGGAGGTTTTCCAGCGAAAGCAACACCGGAGGGGCCGAGAGACAGATCAGAGCCCCTCCCCCGGGTCGGCTGTCTCTGACCTGAGCCCCAGGCCGTGGCACGCCGAGCGGTCAGGAGGATCCCTGGCTTTCCTTGTCAGGTTCAGAAACCCGCCAGGCTGGGCTGTCCTTCCCGTCCCGACAGCCCCCTTCTCGGGCCGCAGCAGCCTGAGCTGTGGGGAGGTGGCGGCTTTGCTGGCCATCCCGCGGATTGCTGTGTTTAACCCACATCCACCTGGCTAATCCCGGTTCTACTTGGGGAGGACCTTCCGTGCCATCTTCTGCCCCGGAGGACCACCAGCTGTCCTCAGCGTGCTCGGAGGAAAACCGTGACGTTTTCAAGGTGAACCTGTCTCAGAGCTGGAGCGTGAGGTCATAAACACCGCTTTTTGGTCATTAGTGGAATTGTCGAGAAATTGGCTGCTTGCTGAATTGGGAGCCTGATGATTTTTCTGGGAAGAAGCCGGGTTATTTTGATGAGCAGAACATGGAGGGAATGGCAGTGATCCCCGAGGGGAGTGCGGTGGTGGAGGCCAGGAGTAACAGGTGAACGAGGCGTGCAGGACACAGTGCCGATTTACAGCTTCGCGGAGGACTGTCAATTAGGCACTACTGGAAAAACTTGAGCGAGTGTGACCTTGAATATATCAGGTTGTTTGTGGTGGTCCTCTGCCTGCAGATTTTACTGCTGGGAATTGCAAGTAGGCAGCTCTCCGGAGCCCGCAGACAGGCCTGGACGGGAGTGCACAGAAATCAGAGTGGTTTGGACGTGAAAATTGTTGGGCGAGCATTGGGGTGGTTGCTCCCTGTCCCCCCAGCGCCCCCCACTGACACCGAAGCCGAGAGGCTCACGGATGGGTCCACGGACCCAGCGAGGTCCCGGAATGGCAGGGAGTAAAGCGCTGATGCCTGGGCGTTAAATGTCGGGACTGTTGACCCAAACACGTGAGCGTGGACACGGCGCCTGCACGTGCAGCCGTGGGCTGGGATGTGTAGACCGCCGGCTCGGAAGGGCTAAGGTTGCCGAGAATGACTGCGCCCCGGACGTGTCCCGAGGAGCATCTGCTGGGGACCGCGTCTGGGGTCAGCATCGCCCCGGGGTTGACTCAGTTTCACGAGCGCCTTGGTTTCCATCGTGTTTCCTACATTGGGAACCGTCTGCGTCCTTGACCCCGTGACTTGCTCTGAACTGTAAGGATCCTCAGAAACTTCGGAAATAAAGTCCTTTCCATGGACGGCAAGTAGTCCTGGTGTCACATCAATGTGAACATCTCCTGCCTGGCTGAGAAAGTGTAAACACCCTCTTTAAGTGAGCGTTATACTTGATGATAGAAGTATTAAAAAGCTATGGAATGCCACTTTGCTAACAAACTGTGTTTCTGTAGTCCCTCCCTTCGGATTTTCCCCGGGCGTCCTCACCTAACACAGATGAGTGATGCTTATAATGGTACTAATATGGAATCGTGGTAGTTAAGACGTCACTGACATTTGCTGTGTGCCATCCCAGGGCTTTGTCCTTGCAGCCGGTGTGGGGAGGGACTCTTACCGTCTTCGTGGAACGGGGGGACACTGAGGCACCAGGAGGGTGGGGGACTTGCCTGAGCTGTGTGTGCGGAGCCAGACTGGAGTCTAGGCTATCAGCCGCTACCCTGCTGTGCCCCACAGTGGGCGCCCCGTCTCCCCCAGGGCAGGGAACCCCCGGGGTGAGGGAGGTGCTAACCAGAACCAGAGCAGGGAGCAGTGGGGGGGGGGCGTGCTGTGAGCAGGCAGGCAGGTGAGGACTCAGGTAGATGGGAATGGGCAGGTGGTGGCCACATGCGTGGCCTGGATGATCCCAGTCCCCCAACAGGAGCCAAGCTGGAGGATGGGGGTGGAGGAGACCCCAGTGCTGAGAGGGCGGGCAGCTCAGGAGCCTCCCCATGTCATGAATGGCCATGGGACCATGTCCCCGTTACTTCCATCCAAGCTGCCATTCGTCGTGATCCGCACTACATCAGGCACCGTACTGTGCTCTTGTTTGAGGTCATCTGGAATCATGGATCCGCCCGACCCTGAGTAATAGATGTTCAGAGATAAGTCTTTATACCTAAGAAGTATGCCCTCAGGGATCTCCCATGTGGTGGCGCCTTTCTGATTAGCCCCCATGTATTGAACCAAGAATTAGTACAATATGAGAAGCCCCTCTGCCCAAAGGGGTGAGGGTGCCTCTGCTTTTCCCGCCACCCCTGGAGAAGCCCCACGGGGCCTTCCCTCCCCCAGGTGAGGGGGCCACGCTCAGGGCCCCCTGGTCCTTCATAACCGGGCCACTGCAGATGGAATGAATGGCGGGCTCTGGTCGCCCAGAAGGTCAGGAGCTCAGGTTAGCTTTGTGGTGAAGGTGATGACGGTGGAAGGTTCCAGAATATTTGAACCCAGAGGGAATAAACGGAAGGGGCAGCGTCTTTAGAACCCCGGTGGGGACGCATGGTTACAGTTGTGGTTTCACGATGGGCCCCCCACCCCAAAATCGTCACACGATGACTGCTTAGAGCCGGCAGGACCCTGCTTTTTCTGAGGAGTCTTTAGCTCCTATTTTAGTATCCTCTTTATTAACCCAGGAGTTAATTTTTTCAAGTATTTAATGTTTGTCCTTTTCTCTTTTTCCCTTTATTCCCCCTGTGGAAGCACCGGGGCTCCGTGGAAAGGCTTCAGGAGCGCTTGCCGTGTTCTCGAGTGTTCCTTGGAGACGCACGCGCGGCAGTTGCACTTTCTCCGGGACAGGAAGTGGGCTGCAGGTCGATTAAACTCGGCTCGTCGATGATGTCGATTTGTGGTGGGTGCCCTGTGTTCGGTCTGTGGCACCGTCGGGTGTCGGGGGCTGGGCTCACGCTGCCCCCCACGACTGCGGGGCCGTCCTTGTCTCCGGATTACCGCCGACCGTGTCTTCAACGCGATAATCAGATCTTTCTGTCCCTTGGCAGGTTTGTCAGCATGATAGCCTCGTTAGCATGTGTTCCGCGTTTCCGGTCCCACTTTCTGACACCCTGCTGTCACCCTCTGTGGTCGGCCCATTTCGCATGGATCCCAGGCCATGCGGGAGCGAACCGCGCCCCCGGCCGACAGCGCCCTCTCTGGACTCTTCGTCTTTGGTGTGGTGGGGCTGCCCCTGATCTGAAGCGCTGGCTTCTCGGCCCTCCTAGGGTGCCCCTTCCCCGTTCGGGGTCCGTAACGGAGGGCGCGCCCGCCGGAGTGGCTGGTGCGTGTCAGCCGTGTGTGCGGGGTTGGTTCTTGTGGACTCCGCTCCCGTGGCCGCCGCTCCCGTGGACGCCGCTCCCGTGGCCGCGGGAGACTCTTGCCCAGGCTCCCGGCCTCCAGCCCTCCTCTTCCCACAGCCCGGTTTTCCCTGAGAAGTGTGACGTGTGTGCATTTGCGTCCGTTGTCACCCAGTTTTGTTGCGTGGGGACATCCCACTAGGTGGGTTTGGCAATCTTGCGCGCATCTGGTTTTCCCTGTGTGGTTTAATGCTTTCGTCTGGGGATGAGTGTGGGGTACGGGGAGGATCTGGGCCCCAGCCCCCGCCCCAGGGCTCAGAGCCCCCCCTTCTCTGTACTGGGGACGCTGTGTGACATGGGTCCTGATACTGATCCTGAGGGGTTTCTGCGTCACGTCCTGTGTCACGTCCCGTGTATGCTGACGTCCGCTGTGAGTGGCGTGACTCTGTGACCCTGGCCTCCCCCCGTTCATTCATTGATTCCTTCACTCACACTGGACGCTGTTCAGCTGGGACCTCTGCTCTTTCTCAAGAACGAAAACACGATGTGGCCTGCAGACTTCGGAGGCCTTCCTGGGTCTGTGGAGCAAGCCCAGGCTTTCCTGCGTGGCCTGCCTGCAGGGACTGGCGGGCTGGCCTTTGAGCAGTTTTATCTCCGGCCTGCTCTGCCCTGCATCCCGCAGGCTGGTCCCTAAGCTTCCACCGTGGTCCCCGGAGTGATGCCTGTTTGGATCCCCGGTCCTTCGCTTTTGCTGCCTTCTGCCTGGTGGGACTCGCCTCCCAAGGCCTTAAGGCTAAATATTCCCCCTTCCCTGCTGCATCTGTCTGTCTGTCTGTCTGTCTGTCTGTCTCTCTCTCTGTCTCTCTCACACACACACACACAGTCAGCCTCGGGGTCCTGGCGTCTCAGTTCCGGCCGCCCCGGGCAGAACTCTGCGGTCGCCGGCATCAGTACTGAGACCCAGACAGGCAGCATCCTTACTTTTCTTGTGACCATCAGGGAGGTCTTGGCATATCCCTAATTGTCAGCAGGTTTAGACCATCACCTGCCAGGGTTAAAACTATCACACAAGTCCCTCCCCTAGACGGTCACTTGGCCTGGGGCTAGGGCCTCTGCATCTCTAAATTTAAAAGCATCTTAAGTGACTCTCTGCCCAGCCAAGATGGAAAAGCACCAGGTTAGAGTGACCCCCACCCGCCACCCCATTGGAATATGCGTCTCAGTTATCATTCCCAACATGATGTTCTTTCTAAGCTTTTGGTGTGCCTAAGTCCGTATTCTAAGAATAACAAGTGCTTTTTGTGACAATTCCAAGTGTTACAGACACATAGAGGGTGAAACATGAGGCTCTCTTCTCCCACCAGAGCGGGCTGTCTCCCACGGTCCAGCCCACGCTCCTTGGTCAAGTGACCTTGACTGACCTTGACTTCTCGGGCCCATTCCACGGGGCCGCGGTGGATTCTGCTGACCTGTACCGCTCAGGTTGCTGTGTCTGTGTGTTCCCAAGTGGCATGTCGGTAGAGTTGTGTTTTTTGCTTATCAGCTTTGGGGGAGGAGGGTCACTGTTTCCCACATCAAACGATTGGAGCAGAGGGTCGTTTTTTTTTTTTTTGACTGCCTCAGACCTCTCTTGTGGGTACCGGGCCGGAATCGGAAAGAATGTCTCTGTGTTACTGCAGGGTGTTGCCAGATACACATTTATTCAGAAGCATCCTGAGACAAAGTAGGCTACTGTATCTGTGAGCTCCCTCCCTCCCTCTCTCTCTCTTGAAAGATTTTATTTATTTATTTGAGAGAGAGCACGAGATGGGGGAGGGGCAGCGGGGGGAGGACAGGCTGACTCCCCGCCCAGCTGGGAGCCCCACATGGGGTTCCATCCCCAGACCCCCGAGATCGCAGCCTGAGCCGAAGGCAGACGCTTCAGTGACTGGGGCACCTGGGTGCCTCAGTTGGTTAGGCGGCTACCTTCGGCTCAGGTCATGATTCCAGGGTCCTGGGATCGAGCCCCGCATTGGGCTCCCTGCTCAGCAGGGAGCCTGCTTCTCCCTCTCCCTCTGCCTGCCTCTCTCCTTACTTGTGCTTTCTCTCTGTCAAATAAATAAATAAAATCTTTAAAAAAATAAAACTCTTACTTATTTTTAATTGTAAAAAAACACATAATATGAAATTTGCCATCTTGACGGCTTTTAAGTGCGCAGTTCATCCCACTTTTTTTGTCTTGCAGAACCGGAACTTACCCATCAAACCACCTCTCCCCATTCCTCCCTCCCTCCCCACCCCCGGGAATCACCTTTCTGCTTTCCGGGCTCTATCCTAAAGGTGACTGTTGAGCTCCCTCCTGCTCCTGCAGTATTTGTCCTCTTGGGACTGGCTTCTCCCTCCTGGCATGATGTCCCCAAGGTGCGTCCATGGTCAGGCAGTGACAGGCTCTCTTTCCTTTCAAGGCAGGATAATGTTCCATTGTGAGGGTGGACCCCGCGTTCTTGATGTATATTCATCTACGCGCAGACATGCGGGTTGCACTTCTCGGCTCTTGCGAATAATGCTGCTATGAACGGGAGTGTGCAAATATCTTTTGATACTTTCCCAGCTACAGGGCACGAGACTTCCAGCTCCGCAGGGTCCCCAACACCTGCTGCGTTCTGTGGGTTTGGTAGCAGCCCCCCTGCCCCATGCAGGTTTTGATTTGCATTCAGTGATTATTGATGGTGAGTGTCTTTTCGCACTTGTTGGCTAGTCTGCTCCTTCTAAATGGCATTCATTTACTTAGATTTTCCATAAAGGGTTTTCAGCAACCCTTTTTCTTTACTATGTAGGTACCAACACAGCTTGGGGTAAAAATGAAGGCTCCAGTGATTGTTCTAGATGTCCGGGGTTTTCTCCCATGGCATAGTTGCTGGGGGAGCTTATTTCGGAAAAGACCTTTCAGAAGGAGGAGTTTCTTCTGGAAAAGAGGGAACGTGCCCTCTCCCAGCGTTGCTCCCAGAAAGCCCCCTCCCCCACTTGCAGATTGTATAATGGAAGTCCACTGTGAGGAAGAACATCGAAAACACCCTCATCGCCCTGGGGACCTGGAATCGGAGACTCGCAGCTGCCTAGGACCTGGAAAGGCTGGCTGTTCATTGTCTGGTCTGTTTGTGTCTGAGCGATCCGTGCTGGCTGTAGACTCAGAAAATGGAGCCTGCAGAAGACATTGAAAGTCACCTGACTGCCTGTCGCTCCATCAGGACCACTTGGACATTATTTCAGAAACGGGGTCATTCGTGCTCCGTCCTGCAAACCTGCTTTATCCCTCCGCAGTGGTGGGGACAGGGCTGGCCGGCCCCACTGACGTCTCCTGCACGGGCTGGGTGACATCACCATCCAGGTGCGAGGTGGCACGCGGTCTTCCTGGGGGCGTCGTTGGCCGGACCTCTTCATGCCCTCTGCACTGACTGAAAGCAGGAGCTCACCCACCTCTGCCCACTCCGGCCCGTCTTGCTTGCGATTTTGGCAAGTGTCCCCGGTGAGGCAGACCCCCTCGCTCGGCAGGAGCAGGGCAGTGCCCCCTCTGTTCTGAAATCAAGCCAGCCAGGTGTTACTGACCACCTTTCGTGGGGCAGGCCCGCCAGCCTAGAAGCCGTCCCCGTTTTGGGGGAGGAAATACGTGTTTTGAGCCCGTGGAGTGGGCGGCGGACGCGTTCTGTCACTTTCCCGCACCCTGCTCCCCTTTCCAAAGCCTGGATTTGGGGGCCTGCAGGTAGCACCGCCCACATGGAATGCGAGCCCCGTGCGAAGTGCTTTTTGGGTCCAGCTTGACAGGTGTGGCCTGGGAGGCTTTTCCTGAATCCCAGAAGGAATGTTTTCCTTTATTGTGGGTCAGCTCCTCGTCAGCCATGGGGAAGCTCGTTCAGAGATCCGTGAGCTTGGGGAACTTGACCCCACATGCTCTCCTGTGACATACGGTGCAGGGCGGAGTGGGTGGGGTGGCTCACCCTGGGGACACAGGACTCTGGGCCAACAGGGATCCTGAGTCATGACCTTATAGGCGGGAGCTTCTGGAAGCTTCAGCCTGACTGGCCCTGAGGCTCCTGCCTTAGCGATGGGCTTGCCCTTTGGGTGCTCCGGGAGACCGGGGCTCCCGCCCTTCCCGGCACGGATGAGCTTTCCTAGCTCGGAAATAAGCAAGGCATTCGTTGCTGGGCACAGCTCCTCAGGCTTCTCGCTGCTTCCTCCCTCCCCATGCCTCCCCCCGCATGTTCACTGGTGGCGTTGGGGTGCTTTCTGGCCGACAGGTGGGAGGAGGGAGGGAGTCAGGTGGATCCGAGGCAGTCAGTTGCACCCACCCCAGAGGGGCATACGGTTTTTCTCTGAACCTCGCCAGGCCTGCCCGGCTGGGACGCGTGGCGATTCGTAATGGGGATAGTCTTAAAACTTACCCTGATTTCAGGCGCGTGTGACGTGCGCCTGGTGCACATCTTGGCCTTGCCCCTGGGAGCAGGCCGAGCAAGGCCCAGACAGCAGCTGCCTTGCACTTTGCAGGGTCCGGGGCCTGGACAGGCGAAGCTGGGATGCGGGGCGGGAATTGAACTGTCACAGCCACGCGGAGCCTCGGGAGACCAGACCAAGTGTCACGTGGTGTCTTGGGTGGGATCCTGGAACTGAAGAAGGACAGTGGGGGAAAACCCAAGGAAATCTGGATAAAGAGTGGACTTCAGTTAATTACAGCGTGTCTGCGTCCATTCACCCTCTGGACAAATGTGTCATCCCAGTGTGAGAGGTTAGCCATAAGGAAACTGGGTGTTGGGAGGTGTGTGGCAACTCCCTGTGTTATCATTACATCTTTTCCATAAATCTGCATCTATGCTAAAGTACAGTTTACCTTTAAGAATTGCAGGAGAGTGTCAGGGAAGCGAGTGGGCGGTGGGGGTTCCTCGGCTTGGCTCGCTACCAGGTGCCCCCTGCCGGGAGGAGCCCAGGGCCCCCTCGCCCTGGCCAGAAACAGTCCTTCTCTGCAAACCCAAGTGCAGTGGGCCCGGTCCACTCCCGGTCAGGCCGTGGCCCGACTCTTTCCATCAGCACGTTCTTTGTTCTCTCCTGGACCAGACACTTAGAGGTGAGCCGATGTCCTGGCCAATGAGGAAGCTGGCTTCCAAACACAAACACAGATCATCTTTTTGCCAGGTGAACTTGAGAAAGGGAGCGGGGCCGCCGAGACAATGGGCCCATTTATAAGCTGCTCTGACATTCAGAGTCCAGAACGTCGGGCTTCAGAGCGGGGCGGCAGGTGTTGGGGTGGCGGCCTGGGCCCTGCTAATCCTGTTAGCAACGCGAGGTTGACGCATGGACAACAGGATGAGATTGTCTCCCCTGAAGACGGACGATTGAAGTATAAACAGAGTACGCACGGCTGCTCGCAGGCCTCTGTTCCCTTTGAATGCTTTTGGTTTATTCACTGAGTCGGGGCACAGAGGTCGGGCACCGTCACACGCCCAGCACCAGGAAAGCCACCAAGGGCACGCATGCACACACTCACACGCTCAGAATTTCAGGCAAGAAGCCCTTCTTACGGGACCTGACTCGAGAGCGTGTGGACCGACACTGGTCTCCCACTGCATCTGCCATCTCCCGGCCCGGCGCTTCTCAGATCTCTGCTCAGAAACCAGCCGGGGACCTTCTTAAAATGCAGATTGTGTTACTGGAGGTCTGGGGGGGAGGTGGTGGGACCACCGCCATTCGGCAGAGTTTCAGTGTGGGCTGGCGGTGGTTGCGCCCCTGGGAGGAGAGGGCTCCTGCTTCACAACTTGTCAGAAATTTTGTCCAAAGGATGATTGGGAGATAAGCCTGAGCCTGAGTAAGGGGAGGAGATTGTGCTAGAAAGAGACAAGGAGGGGCGCCTGGGTGGCTCCTTGGGTTAAAGCCTCTGCCTTCGGCTCAGGTCATGATCTCAGGGTCCTGGGATCGAGGCCCGCATCGGGCTCCCTGCTCAGCGGGGAGCCTGCTTCCTCCTCTCTGCCTGCCTCTCTGCCTCCTTGTGGTCTCTCTCTCTGTGTCAAATAAATAAATAAAATCTTTAAAAAAAAGAAAAGAAAGACAAGGTGGTGGCAGGTGGGAGGAGTGGGAGAGCAGGGCGCGACAAAGGCGGCCTGTGTGTGTGTGTGTGTATGTGTGTGCGTGCGCGCGCACACGTGGGGTTCTGTCGTCTGAGCGCTGCGGTGGTTCTGACCATGGACCTGGCGTTGTTCTAAGCATCCACATCTGTGAGTCACGCCCCACAGCAGGCCCACCGGGTGAACACTGCTTGTGCCCCTTTGCAGAGAGGAGGGGGGTTCTCCTGCTCGGGGCCCTGCAGGCAGGCGGGGTAGGAACCGGGTCCTGAGCCCTGGGCAGTCCGAGTCTGCGAGTCTGCGCATCAGCTCTCAGTGGGGGGACAGGTGGCGTTTCCTGGCTGGCGGGTTCGCGCTCATGCGCGTTGAACCGGAGCTTACGGGCCCTGCACTGGGGGCACCAGCCACCTGTGAGCCTCTGGGGTCCCCCTTCTCTGGGGCCCCAAGGGCTCACATGAGGTGACCCAGAGCCACGGTGGCCCCTTTTGTAGCGTCCTGATCACACCGGGGACCCCCTTGCGGCCCGCCAGGCTCTCCAGAAGGTTCTTTCCCACCCCGTTTGCTTCTCAACCCAGGTGCGTGTGTCTCCGGCCCCAACCGAGACTCACGGCACGTTGATTCCAACCCACAACATTCCCCATACGGTGGAAGAAGCTGGTCCAGATTCCTCACGCGCCTAAAGTATGTTCGAGAAAACACATTTTCTGGTCCCTTCTCCAGGAGAAACAGGCTGTGTGGTCTGTGGAGGATTTTCCCAGGGACGGCCTGGGTTTCAGGGGCTGGACTCCCCGAGTTCTTTCTTCCTTTGTGTGCCTTCGTCCCGTTCCGAGCGTTGCCTGGCCACGGGACAGGAGTCCGCGGGGAGAGCGGGGTGGCCGCCGCCACGGGGGGAAAGGGGGGTGCGCTGCCGCTGGCGGTTTGTCCCCCTCCCACGATCCCTTCACAGTGTGCGCCTCCTCACGCTGACCGGAGAGGTGCTCCGTCCACCAGCCAGTTTGAGAGCCTGCTGTGACCAGGGTGTGCAGGGCTGGACACCGTGCAAGGTCCCCGCCCCCACCCCCCCAGCCCGTGGGCTCGGGGACCAGATGCTCTGTCCTTGTGCCCCTCGCTGGCGTGCCCTCGGGCCATTTGTGCCCGCTGACCAGAGCGGGAACTCTGGCCGGGCTCCTTCCCTGCCGCAGACGTCACGTCTCCTTCTGCAAGCCTGCGTAGAAAGTTCCTTTGTTTGGCAATATTGGCATGATTGAATCAATGCCGCGGCCAAACAGGATGTGCTCTGGGTGACTCCCAGCTTGCAGCCGTGGATGGTTCTTGTTTTCAGTTGTCTCAAGAGGTAACACCCACCACCGCCGCCGCTGCCACCACCAAGCACAGGGCACTTCGGGGCCCTGGCCCGATGGAGGGGGGTGAACTCAGCAGGGCCTCTGACTCCACCTTTAACTGCAGGGAAGGGAGTCGGGGAAGAGGTGGGGCGAATTCTGAGTCATAATCCAGCCCCAGAGGAGAAGGCTTCCAGGTAAAGCTTGGAGGCCTTTGAACTTGGTTTGCTAGGAGGGGAGAGAAAGGTCTCCAGGCGGGCCCTGCTTCTCGGTGGAAGCTGGTCTGTTTTGTCTGCGGGGCAGGGTGAATGGGAGGCAGCTGCAGTGTGCGGGGCGCCTGTCCTCGCTCTTCCACGAGGCGCCGGAAGGCCAGCCCTGGGGTCCCCTAACTCTTGAGTCGACACGAAGAACACTTTGGGGATGAACAGAAAAATCACGAAACCAGCGACTGCCTGTAGAGACTTTTGTAGTCACTACCCAGGCGAGAAGTGAAACTTCACCTTTGAATTCCTGCGTCCCCCGCCCCAATGCCCATGGCTATTCACCCGCCCCCCAGTGTGCTTTACCTAGTCTAGTCTAAGCATTTAAGTAGCCCCTAACTTGAACTTGGTGGTTCCCCCCCCCCTGCTATGTACAGTTTTTCCATATAGCCCATAAACGTTGGGTCCTTAAGCATTGTCCATTGTTTCTCATGTTTGCAACGTGCATGTACATGGAAGCACGCACTTTCTGGTCTGTGGCTGGCCAACCCTGATGTGGTCCCCGGGGGTCCCCACCTGGTATTCACACCCTTGTGTAATCCCTCCCCCTGCCTGGCATCCCACTTCTGATAGAGATCACCCAGTGATGGACATCTCTTCATGGTTGGGTTACATAGGATTGTAACTTTCTTCTTGATGACAGTCTCAGTCTCTAGCTTGCTTTGATCAAGCACGATGCCACACCCTGAGTCCCACTTGGCGAGGACCTGAGGCCTGTGGTCGCATAGCCAGCAAGGGACTCCAGCTCTTTAACTGCGCGAGCCTTCAGATGGCTCAGGTGTTGACTGGAGCCTGAAGCGGAGGACCCAGCCAAGCCACGTCTGGATCCCCGACCCACAGAAGCTGAAATAGGGGTGTCATGTGTGGTCACTTGTTACGCAGCAAGGGGTGCCCGATGGGTAATCTTCTGAGAGTTCCTTTTTGACCGCACACCGTGTTCCTAAGGCTCCCCTGTGTGGACAGGGATAGCTGGAGTTCATTGACTCTTACTGCAGTGTGGTTTTCCGCTGTACACTCAGATCTCCATTTACTTATTCCGTCTGCCCTCGAGGGCCAGAGCTGGCTCACGGCCCTTGCTTTAGCGCCTTTCTCGGGGAGTCCTGTGGCGGGGAGCCCCACAGACAGTGTGTGGGTCCTTTGGGTCCCTCTGCACCCCACCCCAGCTCCCTGTGGTTGGACTTTTCATTTTGGGAAGAGGTCTGCTGGAAGGGAGAGGATATCTGATTTAACTTATGCTTTCTTCTGGACGAATCGCTCTAAGCTAACGTTTATCTGCTCTCCCAGTGCTTCCAAGGTAAAGGTCCTTTTCGTGGTTTTTAACCCCTCCTTATTGAATTGCAGGATTTCTTTCCGTTTTCTGGAAAACGAGCCTTTCTTGGCTTGGAGTGTTGCAGGCTTCCCCGTTTGTCGCTTGGCCACGCAGACTTTCCCAGTCCCAGGAAGTCACGTGCTGAGTCCTGTCGCAGGGCGCCCATTGGCAGAATTACTTTCGAGGGTTCCAGCTCTGGCCTGTGGAGGTCCAGTCTTGGGGCGGCCGTGGCTGTCCCTGTGAAAGTAGGCTCCTGTTTACCGTAATTATTGGACGCTGCCTCCCTGCGGCGAGTCTGCCCACTGGGTGTCCTGTGGGCCACCCCCTGGCCTGGGAGTACTTTCTGCTCCAGGAGCTGCTGGTGTCAGCCTTGTCATTTTGGAGAAATCCATGAGTCAGCACGGGGCCTGGGGCTCGGGGGGTGCGCCGCCAGCTGCTCTCGGTCTGGAGGTGGTGGCTGATGGGACGTGGGTCTGGGGAGACTGTGCCCGCATGTTTAGAACAAGTGCATTCCTAGAGAAAGTTAAAATTAGAAAAAGCGGCTCCATTTCCTGCCATTCAGTGGCAGTTGGCTTGTGTTTGTTTGCACAAGGATTTTTCTGGTAACCGTCTGTAGTCCGTTTCTGGTGGAATGTGAGGTGAAGTCATGATTTTCGGGATGGAGGTGATCTGTTTCCACGGCGATCTTTGTTGTTGGAGAGTGGCTGCTTTGTTTGTGAGTTCTTGCAGATTATGCGGGAATGGAAAAATATTATTGAAACAACCCTTTTCTCTAGCCAGCAAGAATTGTTGAATTATTTTTTTTTAAAGTTCTTTAGTGGGAAGTTACTGTCTTTGTTAGTCAAGTCCGGAAGGAGTGGAGCCCAGCGAGCTTGGCGGCTGATCGCCCCTTCTCCTACCTGGGACGCCACCTCCACCTCTCCCTGGAGGTGAGGCACAGCCTGGGGTGGCCTCCCTTGTTCACCCCCACCCCCATACGGGTGCTAGGTTTAGCAAATAAGAATGCATGACGTGGGGCACCTGGGTGGCTCAATCGTTGTGTCTGCCTTCAGCTCAGGCCATGATCCCAGGGTCCTGGGATCGAGCCCCACATCGGGCTCCCTGCTTGGCGGGAAGCCTGCTTCTCCCTCTCCCACTCCCTCTGCTTGTGTTCCCTCTCTCGCTGTCTCTCTCTCTCTCTCTGTCAAATAAATAAATATTTAAAAAAATGCACGACGTGCAGGTATATTTGATTATCTGGAACATATTTACACTAGTACAGTTATTTGTTCTGCATTTGAAATTCAGATTTAACTGGGCATCCTGTATCTTCTCTGGAGAGCCAGTGCCCCCTCGGCCCCGGCTGTTCTTTGCAATCCTCCTGCTGGGTCTCACATGGTGCCCAGGCCTCTCCCAGGTGGGGAGGGGCATCGCCTGCTCGGGGCAGGCTGGCTTGTGGCACTCGGGGACACACCTGTGGCTTCCCCAGTTTTGCGCCATGCAGAGCGTGGACACCTCCCGGTGCCGGCACGGGGCTGGCAGCTCTTGGCACCGAGGTGGGGCTCACCGAGGGAAACAAACTCACCTGGGCTGGCCGGCCCGGAAGTGCCATCCTCTAAGGGGGGTGGGCCGTGTTGCCAAGAGCTGCAGTCGCAGGCTTTGGGGGAGAGGTGGGTAGAGCTGGCCCTTGGGCAGGGAGGAGACTGAGGAAGCATTCCCTACAGCAGGAGGCACGATGTGTGTGCAGGAGTTTTGGGGTCGGGCAGCTGACCTGGTCAGTGAAGGGAATTGGCGGTAGGTACTAAAGAGACTGGAGGTGGAATTGGGCCAATGGGGGGAGAGTCTTGAAATGGCTCAGGGAAGCCAGGCCCCGGGTGGGCGGGTGAGCAGGGGAAGCAGGTGAGGCAGCGGGAGGGTAGTAGGTTTGGTGGGAGAACAGGACAGCTGGGACCCCCCCTGGGAGTCGATGAGTTGCTCCAAAATGAAACCGTGGGTGGCAGGTACATTCAGGCGACAGGTGCTAGTCACAGAGCGTCTTCCCGTGTGCTCGGTGCAGGCTTGGGGCTGGGGACACAGCGGTGAGCGAGACAGACGGGTTCCCGCTGCCACGGACGGAGCAGGTTAGTTTGTCCCAGACACAGATGCTGACCCATCCGGGGGCTTCTGTAGGGTCATCTGAGCGAGCACCTGCTGTGTTCTGGGGGGGTCCCAGCTGCTCAGGATGAAGTCCTTCATGGGGAATTTTCTTCCAGTAGAAGAGAAAGGAAATAAACAACCATCAGAGAACGTCAGGAGTGAGAAGTGAAGTTGGCGGCGGGATTAGGGGGTGAAAGTGTGCTGGTGTGGATGGGATATGGGATGGCTGAATAATACCCTCCCCCCCGCCCCGAGATATTCCCATCTTAACCCTAGAACCTGTGAATGTTACTTTACACAGAAAAAGGGCTTTGCTGGTATGATTCATTTCAGGAGAGATTATCCTGGATTATCCTAAGTATGATGTAGCGACAGGTGTCATTTTAAGAAAGAGGCAAGGGGCTCTGACCTCAGGGAAGGCTTTGCGAGGAGGGAGACAGGGATCGGAGTGCTGGGCTTTGAGGATGGACGAGGGCCATGAGCCGGGGGCACAGGTGGCCACCAGAAACTAAAAAAGGCGGGGAAGGGGATTCTGTTCTTAGACCCTCCAGAAGGAACCAGACCTGCCAGTGCCTTGACTTTAAGACTGGTTTCAGATTTCGGGCCTCCAGACTGCAAGAGAATGAGCTGGTATTTCGGGCCACCAGGTTCATGCGAGGGGTTGAGGAAGCCACGCTGAGCGGAGCCCCGAATGCAGGGACTGAAGGCCATAGCTCCTGGCGCCTCCGGAAGGCTGTGGTGGGCTTCCCTGCTGACATGTGGCCTGCGACCTCGGGGCCTGAACCACGTCCAGGCCCAGCCTAGGGTCAGGAATTCTTGGGAGTCTGAGCTCAGATGGCCTTGGCCTTCAGCCTGGACGTGAGCCACAGCAAATGTATTTATTTTTAATGTAAAATGTCAGCTGAAGTTTGAATACCCCTTGCTTTTCTCCAATTTAGCGGAGTGTGAATGTATCTTAGTTTTTCGGAGAGAGAGCCCGTGTGAGCGAGCAGGGGGCTAGAGAGGGAGGGAGAATGTTAAACAGGCTCCATGCTCGGCACGGAGCCCGACAACAGGGCTCGATCCCACAACCCTGGGATCATGACCTGAGACGAAATCAAGAGTCAGATGCCACTCAGGCGCCAATGTATCTAATTAATGGAACAAAATATTTCCTTGGCTTTCTAAATTGGGAATTTCTGACACACAGAATGGCCCACTGGCCTGGACCGGAGCCAACGGCACGTGCTCATTCCTGTCACCCAGCTGTGCCTGTGCCTTGGCCAAGAGGCCCAGGGTTCAGCGGCCAGTTTCACATTTGTCTGTGAATCCGTCTGTTTCGGTTTGCCCTCCGAATGCAGAGTCTGACCTAAGGACTTGGGGGCTGCTGTGGGCGGGGAGCTGGTCCCTGGAAGCAGGCGCGGGGAGCCGGGGGACGAGGGCGGGGAAAGCAAGGGCAGGGTGAGTTTCTGAGCTCAGGGTCACCGTCATGCTGGGGCTCCTTCGTGCCGGGGACTGTCCCGAGGAGCCTTGTGAACATGCCGCAGATTTGTCGCTCTGGAGGACGGGAGGCTGGGGCGCTGACCCCACGGCTGGCCTGCAGAGTGTGTGGCTACTCTTCCCCGGGGAATGAGAAAGGCTGCGATTTCAGCCCCATCCAGCAAGAGCTGGGACAGCCAGCAAGGTCTGGCTTCATGACTGTGCACCGTCAGGGTGGCTGGCAGTGTTCGGATGGTCGGAGAACGTTTGGACGCGTGTGGCCGTGAGGGCGCACGGTGACAGCGGGCCACCCACCCGCAGGGGGACTTCCGCCCCGTGCATCTGGCGTCCTCCCTGCGCACCTGCTGGCCGGCGCCTTCCCCATCCAGAGCCCCCGCACCCCATCTGCGCTCCAGTGAGCATTTTGTCCCTCGGTGTCTTCCGTTTCCAGGCTTGAATTTCCGTGCCTGCTTTCTCTTCCTTCCAGAAGTCAGGACCTGGGTTCTGACCAGGACCCGATTCCACACGTTCACGTTGATTCCACATGTTCACGTTGTAGCTGGAAGCTGCGGGGACCCAGGAGGAAGGGGGTCCCAGCCCTGCGGCCCTCCGTGGAAACGTTTCCCGAGGTGCACACCAGTCCAGTGGCTTTCTGAGTTTGCAGGCTTTTCGTGACTTTTTTTTTCTTTTTAAAGATTGCATTTTTAAAAACGTCTTGGTTAAAAAGTAGGATATTCCCTGAGGCTGGGGACTGCTTTGCATTTCTGGATAACATTGCACCTATCTCAGCAAAGAGATTTAGGAACTGCAGATTCATTTTGGATAAATATTTAAAAATACAGAATGGTCCCCTTATTACTTTATTCAGGTCTCGGGCTTCAGAAAGTGTGTGTCCCAGCGACTCCGTTTCTGACCCAGTTTCTATATATGCTTTGCGGGTATGGCTTTTCTCTGAGGCACGGGGAGGGGAGTGGTCTGTGATACACAGCCAGATGAACAAGTGATGAATCATTTCATGCTCTTAGAAAGTAAGCCTTCTGCCCTTTGCTCCCCTGCTCTGGCTGGGTTTTCTAAACAGCGAATATTACCATGCGGTCCAGCAGTGAGGCCAGTGCTCCCCACCCCAGAACAGCCCTTTAACAAAGCTCAATAGGGAGGGGGACTTCCCAGGGCCTTAGTTGGGGATGAGTCAGGCGTGGAAGGGAGTTGGAAAAGCTGACCCCGGGGGCTGCCACTGTTGCCCAGGTGACAGGTTGCCAGGGCGAAGATTTCACCCCAGGAAGGAGCATCCCGGAGGTCACATGGCTGGTGGCCCTGGCCGAGGAGGGGGAGCCAACGGAGTGGGGGGAGGGGGGCACTCCAAGGGAGGAGGTGACCCCGGGGCTCTGGAAGAAAGCAGCCAGCACTCATCCCAGGCCGGTGACTCCCCACCCTGCCCCCTACTGAGAAGAGCATTCAGCACAGCGTTGAGACAGAGCCGGAATTCCAGGCCCGGTCCTGACAGGGTCTGAGTCTTCCACCCACCAAGTCGTCTGAAATATTCTCAGCCATCTCAGCATTTTGGGGGGGGGGTCTCTTGACCTTGCACCCTTTCCCAAGACTCACACCTGATCGATGGCCCTTCGCCTGGTGCAGGCAGGATGTGTAATTTCCTCCTACTTTGAAAGCCTTGGGAGGTTTTATAATATATGTCTCGGAAGAAGGAAAGAAGGAAGGAAGGGTGACATTGGAGCCCAGTGTGGCCCCTTACGCCCTCACTCGGAGACATCGGTCTTACCGCAACTTGCTCTGTTCACTTTGCGTTTGGCCATTGCTCTGTGTATCAGTCACGGGTGCTGGTCCGGCTCCCTGCCTGGTGACCCTGGCTCTCTACTTCCTGACCTCAGATTGTGGTGGAAAGTGTCCGGTCTCAGTTGTCTCATCTCGGAAATGGGCACAGCAATACCTGCTTGCCCACCTCCCAGCGTCATTGTGGGAAACAGCCAGGAGGCCAAGTGGGAAGGTACATTATCAACCATCATGTGTTGTACCCGTGGTGCTCTAAGTGTGGTCCAGGCACCAGGAGCATTGCCATTGCCTGGGAGCAAGCCAGAAGAGCAGGTTCTCAGGCCAACCTCGGGGGTGGAGCCCTCTGTGAGTCCGACCCGTGCGAGGATGAGAACCGCCACCTGCTGCCAACATTAGCAGTTAGATTCTCAACCTTGTATTTCTAACCCCAAACATTTTTTGGTTTTTCTACTATGCATTCAGCACTATTTGGTCTTTCCCGTTCCAAAGCAGAAAAAGGAAAGTCTAGTTGGATAGACTCTGGCATGGTATGGAGAGCCTGGTTTTACACTTGAGGGCACCACGGCCCAGACTCAAGTTAGGCCGTTTAACCAAGGCCATTGAGCTTGTGAAGGGCAGAGCTGAAATGCGAACCCACAGAATTCCTCCATGTACCTGGCTGCCTCCTGCCCACGGCCCGCTCCCGGACACAGCTCCCTGCCTGGAGTCATCGCCCATTTATCCACGGGCAAAGTTAGAATCAAGAAGAATCAGAAGTCAGAATCGAAAGCCCAGGACGCCGCCCTTGGGCAGTCCTCCTTCTTTGTCCAGACACTGGACTTACACTTCCTGTCTCGCGGGGGAAGCCCAGGCTTGCGAGCCGGGTCGGAGTCCGAACGTGCTCAAGTGACCACCCAGCTAGTTGGAAAACTTACTTAAATCCTGGAAGAAAAATAACGTTCTCTTTTTTTAAAGATTTTATTTATTTATCCATTTGAGGAGGGGGTGGCGGGGAAGAGCAGAGGGAGAAGCAGACTCCCCGCTGAGCCCGACCCAGGGCTCCATCCCAGGACCCCGAGATCGTGACCTGAGCTGAAGTCAAGAGTCAGAAGCCCAACCCGCTGAGCCACCCAGCACCCCCAAACTTCGCTTTTTTTAAATGCCAAAAGCCACGTCCCAGAATCTTCCGCTGGGTGGAGGTCTCTTGTGAGTGTGGATTGGACAGCGCAGCCTCCTGATTTCCACCTTCAAGTCGACAAGCACACAGACGCTGGTGACGTCGTCTGTGTCCAGTTTGTTAACTTCTCCTCGGAGGTTTACCGTTGTCTCGTTGGGCAGCCCGTTCTGCAGCGATTTGCCCCAGTTGAGTCTGCGAAATGGTCCGCTGGATCGCTGTGGAAGCCATTCTTGCCTCACACGTGGCCATTTGTCTCTGTGATAATTAAATACATTCAGTTTTCCAGAACAGGGCCCGCCAGCTGCGGCCGGACGGGGGCAGAGACCCGGAGGAGTTGAACCCCCGTCTGGCTGCAGGTGTGGGAGTCCGTGTGTGTGAGACAGAAAGGGGACCGGTAGCACCGAGTCCCTCTATCACTCGCACAGACGCACGAGCCTGCACCCCGGAAGGAGGGCCCCCGGCCAGCGCACACAGTCACGAAGGCCCCTGGCTCACCCCCGGGTTGTTTGTCTGAATCCACCCCTTCCCCTTCGTGCTTCATACTCAGCGTGGGTTTCCTGCAGGAGTGGGGAAAGGAGCACATGCTCTGTAAATCACATCCTCGGTAAAATTCCAAATGCTGTGTAATTAGGGGAGACGTCAGTGGACCAGCGCTGCGTTCTGGGTAGGAAAATGCCGCCACCTAAATCAGGTGAGATTTCAGACACTTTCCCTTGGCGGTAATCCTCCCCCACCTGCCAGAACGGGCTTTCGGTTCACACTGTTATGTGTGTTGATTTTGATCACACTGAATGTCAAGGCCATTGCCCGTCGACCGAAGTGTTATTTGTGTATTTATATATTTTAGTTTTAGTAATTGGCTCTCCTAAAGGGGACTGATTTTCTCCCGTAACAATGAAGAACGCGGGCTGAAGTCAGGCCAGGAGATGCCACTTTGTTCTGAGNGTGTGGGGGGCGGGGGGGGGGGGGCGTCCCTGGCCGAGGTCTCTAGATAGCCATTGTGAGCGATGGGATTTGTCTTCGGGGCCGTGTCTGGCTGTGTTTCTAGCTCGACGCCCATTGTCTTCTTTCCCTCCTCCCTGCCTCGTCTCAGCGTGGCTGGCATTTAACCAGGAGCCTGTGGCTTTGTGCCCACTTCCCTCTGTCCCGAGCCGACCACCGCCTGGCCCTTGGCCCCGTTGTAGAAGTAAGGCTCGTGTAGAAATGGGGTCGGCAGACTCCCGCTGTAAAAGGTCGGACAGAATGTTCCAGCTCTGTCTACAGAAACGGGCCTGGCTCTCTCTTCAACACAGCCTGACTTGCGGACACTGCACTTTGAATTTCCCATAATATTCATGTCACCAAATACCCTTATTTTTATCCCCCGACCCCCAGCTATTTAAAAATAGAAAAACATGCTTTGTTCATGGACGTACAAAGACAGATGATGCCCTAGATTTGGCCCTGAAGCCAAAGTTTGCCTCCGGTGGGGACCAGAATTTGTCTGGTTCCACTTTCTACCCGTGGTCTCCTACGTTGGTGCCTTGCGGGATAAGGCGTAGCGATGGGAGGGCGAGCCCGTTCCCGCCATGGAGACGCTGCAGAGATGGGCCGACACGGGGTATGAGCGATCCTCTGGCTGATGGGGCCCCACGTGTCCGCCGTGGCGGCTTGGAAACCTTAAAAAAAATCTGTCATCCCCGCAGCAGCCCCTGAGATGGGCGGGATGGTGAGAATTCCTTTTCCCACTTTGCGGGTACAGCGTAATGGTTTCCTAGGGCTGCCGTGGGAAGGACACACTGGGAATGTGTCGTCTCACCGGTGTGGGGGCTGGAAGTCTAAGATCGAGCATCCTCGGGGCTGGTTCTTTCTGAGGCTGTGAGGGAGCATCTCCTCCATGCGTCTGTCCTGTCCTGGTGATTTGCTGGCTCCCTGTGACGTTCACCCCAATCTCTGCCTCCGTCTTCACATACGGTTCCTCCGTGTGCACGCGCACCTCCAAATTTCCCCCTTTGTAAAGACACCCGTCCCGTAGGATCAGGACCCACTCAAGGACCTCATTTTAATTCCATCACCTCAGTGAAGACCCTATTTCCAAATAAGGTCACATTCTGAGGTCCTGGGGATTAGGGCAGGACTCCAACATAGGCATCTGGGGGGACACAGTTCCATTGATTAACAGGGGGTGTGGAAAGCCTGGTTGAGTGTCTCGTTGGTGACTGTCCTGGAGTGAGAATGTAGGACAAAGCTGTCACCTCTGTCTTTGTATGAATATAGTTTCCTGTTGAAATGTCAGGAGCCTCTTACTGTCTGTGCACCCGGACTCCCAGACCTGCCCCAGGAGGGTAAACCCTCTCTAGTTGTGTCTTCAGCTGAGACTGTAAGCTGGCAAAACAGCTGCCGGCAGATGCACAGGGGACATTGGACTGCGGGTGAAGACTTGCGTGTTTGGAGACTCCCAAAGACAACCGAATCTTGTGTTCACGTTGCTTTTTGACAGCTCGGTGTTTCTTGGAATTTCCCGTCACTTTGCCCAGTGACAGCACTGATGTTTCCTGACACAAAATCAGGGAGTTCGGCATCTTCTAGACTTTGGGACATGATGCCAACTTGAACCTACATGAAGTCCTGTGGTTTCTTCTGGGGGCCGTGGGGACTGGGGAGCCCACACAGGTGTATGGCCGCTCCCTGGGGACAGCAGTGCTTGGTCCAAAGATCACACCTACTCACCTCTCGGGAACGCTGGTCTTTGTGCAGAAACGTGGGGACCACAGAGCTAGGGAGTTGGAGAGGGGCCAGCGGGTCCTGTCCACCTAATCCATCCCCCCCGGACCTCACTGGCAGGACCATCCACAGCCAGATCCCGCTCCCTCCCTGCACTCCCAACACCAAATTGCCGAAGGGTTCCCCGCGCGCGTGCGCGCGTGTGTGTGTACATGCACGCGCCTGTGCCCCTGCACCCCTGTACCTGCCCAAAGTCCAGCATGACCGTCTCTGAGTCAGCTTGTTGGGCAACGTTGGGTCCTCCTGTATTAGATGTGAGGTGGGAGTTGACCTAGTCACCCGCAGTCCGGGGAACCTGCCAGAGACTCCCGGGATGAAACGAAATCCTCTACCGAACCGATCCTTTGGAAGGAGCGAATGACCAGCCCCAGAGACCTTGCAAGGACCTTCCTCCAAAATGCCAAGTGACTCAGCCCTTAAAGCCACTGTGACTATGAGTTTGTGGTTAGCTCTTCATAAAGAAAAATCCTGGCAGCTTTTTGTGGTTCAGATGACATAGCAGTCTGCAGTTTCTCAGCAAACGTGTGTTTCGTGGCTGCGAGAGAGGCTTTGGGCAGCCGGGGGTGCAGGAGGCCGAGGCAGGGAGCGTGGGGACCAGGGGCGGCTCCTCCAGGGAACTCGGGCCTCGCCAGCCTCATGACCACCTGGCCCTGCGCGAGGGGCCCACACGCGGACCAGAGCAGGGGGCGAGGCCCAGCAGAGCTGGCACCCGGTCAGAACGAGGCCAGAGACTCCCGTGACCCCGGCCAAGATTTGGGGGCGGGGCGGGGAATAGGAAAGGAGGCGCCCCAGTTTTATATAGGCTGGTATTGTGACTTGGGAGGGATGACTTTTAACAATCAGAGAAAAAGAAGTGCGTGCTCAGCGTACTGCTCTGCTCACTATAGGACAGATCGGCAAGAGTGGAGACGTCCGAAGATGCGGAGCCCCCCCGAACCCCGCTCTGAGAAGCCACGTCTGTTAATATTGTCACCGCCTTGTGTCCCTTTTCAGCACATTTTCCCCTTTTTAACACGATGAGAGCTCTCAAGTGGCATTGATCTTCCGAGGGCCGCAGGCACCTGGACGAACATTCTGGAGCCCAGGAGTCTTCCTGGGACCCGCGGGGGGCGAGGCAGACGCGTCCACAGTCAATGCACCAGCGGGACGGCGGTGTCTTGTTCCCCATGTCTTGAACACCCCGTCCCCTGCCTTCATTTTTCTGTCCCCTTCGGGACCTAAATCTTTTGTCGTGTTCGAGTAAATGTTCTCGCATCTTGCCTCTTCCATAGCGTTGGTTGACTTTGATGGCGCTCTTCCCTTTGCCTTTGCGATTTCCGACGTCGCTTGCACCAAGTTCTCTGTGCCTGGAGCTTAACTGTGTCCATGCCACATTTTCCTCTTGGCTTTAGGTTGATTCCTTTTGCTACGTCCACGCCTTGCTGTACTTCTGGAGTCCGTTTTACTGTTGAAGCCCCGAGGTGGGGTGGGGGGAGCAGCGTCCTGAAAACTAGCCGGCCGTGCAGCGCTCCTTGCCGTCGTCTGTGCTGGGCCGTCTGTTCCCAGATGGGGGAGGGGCCGGCACGTCGCAGCCCCGTGGCCCTGATTGAGGGACGGCATCCAGGATGCCTCCTGTTTCACGACGTGATCGGACCAGCAGGCGGTGGCTCAGGGGAGCCCCGCCGTGGTGACTGTCCGCCCCACCCCTCCGTCGCGCCATCATGGCTTAAGGGGGCCTTGGCGGATGGGGGCTCTGCGGTGTCATGTGCCTTGCGTGGGGCTGGAAGCTGCTCCGAAGTGGCCGCGGGTGGTGTGTGAGGAGGGAGCCCCACTGTTGGCGGGGAGACTGGGATGGGTCTCTGGGGTTCATCCGAGAAGATGATTCTGTCGAACGGCCAGTCTCTGCAGCAGAAGGGGCCGCAGGTGAGGGAAGACACAGCACTGGGGGAAATAGCAAAATAGCGAATAAAATAGCAAATAAAAAAATAGCCAATAAAAATAGCCTTGTCGCTGGCCGCGCTGCCCGCGGAGCCGACTCTCACACAGGTCTTTGCGTGAGAGGTTTCTTGGGGGCACGTGCTTGGGGTCAGCACCCCGGAAGGCCAGGGCGGGCCTCTGAGACCCCCCAGGAGCTCCGAGCCCCTGGCGGCCCTGCCTCATGTTCTCAGCAGTAGGGAGCGGGGCGGGGGCCGCTTCTCACCCCTGTGCCGCTGCTGGGGGAGGGGAGGGACGGAGGGATGCAGGGGCTGGGGGGGTGTCTCCAGTGGGGGTGGAAGGTGCATCTGGGGCCACGTTGCAGCTCCCGCCACTGTCCCCACCGTACCGTGGGAACGCGGCTGAGGGCACAGTTCTCCCTGGACGTGGACGAGCACCCTCATGGTGTCGCTGCCCGAGGTCTGAGTCCTGCATCCCCTTCTGTCTTGCAGCGTCTGCTTTCTGTGGACGGGAGGCCCGGTCCTGGGACTTTCACTCTGACGTCAGGCAGCGGGTGGCCTGTTGGAGGTAAGCTGTGCAGCCGGGGGTTGGGAGGAGCGGCTGTGCCCCGCCTGCCGCGTGGAGGCCGCTGTGTCGTGGCCAGCGAGCAGGGACCCCGGTGGGGAGATGGACCCCGTGTGCCTGCAGAGCAGCTCCGGAGGGAGAGAGAGAGAGCTCCCTCCCAGAAGCTTCGTGGCCTTTTACAGCTCCGCAGGCACCTGCCTCATGGCTCTGCCTTCAGACCCTCGTCAGTTTTCCGTGTCCCCAACCCGGGAAGGTCAGATGGCACCGGGGACTTCCTTTCTGGTGCCACCCAAGGAATATTCTGGCTCTACCCAGAAACCAGACGGGCAGCTTGTTCTCTGCCCTGACAGCCGTGGGGCAGAGCCCGGGTTGGCCGTCCCCTTCCTGTTTGCACAGACGAGTTTGTCTTACAACGGAAGAGATCGTGAGCTCCCAGACAGTGGCCACAGTGACGAGGTGCGGGTCGAGGGAGCTTCATGTGGCCGTGGTTACGGCTGTGCTTACGGCTCCCCCATGCCCGGGCTCGGGGCGGGCGTCAGTCCTGGGAGCACATTGGCAGACGGGGCCTTCTGCAGCAGTCGGGAAAAGTGGATGGTGTGCTCACAGAATGTTCTCGAGTGTTTTCTTCCTTCTTCTTCTTCTTCTTCTTCTTCTTCACTTTTATTATTAAAGCGCAGCTGACACACAACGTTGTGTTAGTTTCCGGTGTACCGCGTGGTGATGGGACAAGTCTGTCCAGGGCTCAGTGCTCCCAGGATCACTGTGGTCCTCATCTCATTTCACCCAGAGGTGGGGTCTCAGCGGCTCTGGATTCTGACTCCCTTGGCCAGCAATAGAATGTTCACCTCGTGGGGCCGTCTACACAGCCTTCTGGGGTTGAAAAGCCACACCCGTGCCCTTAGCAGGTGAAAGCCTCAGGTAGAATTAACGGATCTTCCGCGTACACTGGGTGGAAGAGGGGAGTTCACACGGAGCCGCTCAGGGGCTGCTTCCCTCCCGGTCACGTTGGAATAGCAAAAACCCTTCCAAATAAAGTGGGGAGCGAGCCACCTGGATTATTCCAGGATTTTCCTGAAGTCTTCTGCATTCTCTGTTCAGCTTGGGATGGAAGCTCTTCCCTCCCCACCTTTTCTATCAGGTCTCATTGTTTTCCAGTATCGGACAGAAGGAATGTTCCGGATGCCTGCACGTCACACCCCTGGGGCCTTTCAGTAGTGATGTGAGGAATCCGGGAGCCCTGTGGTCCCGGGGGTCAGTCCTCCCCACACTGAGGTCTCAGGACTTAAAATACTTCTGCCCTTGCCTTATAAGTACAGCCCCTTGCCCTGGAGGCTGTGGTCTGTTTGGGTTGCGGAGAAACCCAGTGAAAGGCATCCAAATTCCTCGCATTCTTTTGGCCTGCCACCGCCCAAATGCCAGGGTTTCCGAAATCCACCAGCAAATACACGGCTCGGCTCTGTTCTCTAGATACACTGGAGGGACACCAGCAGGTTGTACAGCGGGACTCGCTGTCTGACCCCCCACGTGGTCTCCCCTCTGGGTTTGGACTTCGGGTGCAGCTTGCGAGGGCGGGCCACCCCCTCCTGAGTAAGGCCGGAGGAGGCTACTGGGGGCCTCTGCCTGGACCCCTCGCCTGCCCCAGCGGTAGCCTGAGCTGTATTTATGAGGCTTGCTTTCTCTGGTGCTGAACCAGGGTTCCCGGGGCCAGCAGGATGTCTGGGAAGACAAGCAGGTGGGTGGGCAGGGCCCTCCACCTGGAGGTGAGCCAGGGTGGTACCTCTTGTCTCCATCTTGGCGTAAAGGGCTCCTGCGAGCCTGGGAGGCCCACCCTTGCCTGTCCTGGGGGGTGCCAGACGTGCCATCGGGCTGAGGTTTTAGGGGAGTAGACGTGTGTCCTACAGCATTTAGAGAACTCATCCGCTGGCTGTGGCCAAGAAAGGGATCGTGACACATACAGCCAGTTTTTGTGGCTTCGCCCCCCCCCTCCCCGTACCCCCGCCAGGAACATAAAGGCAGTTTTCTCTGTGCATCCGTAGTATTCAAGATCTGCTTTATCTCAAGTTCACGGTGAGGTGGAGCTTCCCATGGCCTCCGTGTGTATGTCCAGACTTCTGCTGCGGCCTGATTGTGTGATTTTCCGTGTGGTTCCAGCAAGTCTCAACCTGTTAGTGATCCCCCTGTTACCAACACCAGAAGTCGTTCATTAAAACACCTGCTCCAAGGCTGCGACTCAAGAGGATGGACCAAGTGAGGGAGCAGAAATGAGCCGTGACTCTTTCTCTTCACTTTAAGACCTGTGTGAATGCCTGTGTCACCGGCAGATACCAGAACGTGGCCTCACGGCTCCTCGGGGAGCGTGCCAGCCCAGGACGGAGTCCAGCTCCTCCTCCGGGGAGGCCGCGGCTCGTTCCCACGGTTCTGCCGACGCCTGGGAAGGCTTCAGCGAGCCGCCCTCCCCTGTTTCGTTTCCTCGAGCCCTGGAGGAGAGCCCTGTCCTGCCCATTTTACAGAGAAGAGGTGAGGCTCACGCCCTAAGCCACCCCTTCCCGGCCCCCCCTTTACCTGGGTCCTGGGAAAGCGCACGCCTCACATAGGCAAGGATCCCCGAGTCCCGTGCTCGCCAGGAAAAACAAATTACAAGCCACAGACGTGAGACGCCGGGCTAATTTTTAGAGGTGAAACCAACTCTTTCTCCTAGAACTGTCCATTGACTTGAAAGTCAAGGATACAATTCAAGAATGAGTTGATCTTAAAGGATCAGCTACCTGGACCCCTCTTTTCTTTCGGGGTAGGTCACCCTAGGCCTGGACCACGTGGAGAAGCACCAACGGGGTCTTCTTTTCAGGGGCGACTTTTCAGTCCAGGGATCCCCAGACCTTTCTGATGGGCTGGGGTTTGGGGGGTTTTGGGGGTTTTGTTTCATTTTGAGGTGAAATTCACATAACATCCAGTGAACCATTTTAAAGTGTGCCATTTCCTGGCATTGGGTGCCTTCACAGCGTTGCTCAGCCACACCCCGGAAGAATCCCCTGTAGCCAGGAGGTAATTATTCCCATCGCCCCTGCCCGCATCGCCTGGCAACTACTAAGTGGTGACTTTTGAGGATGGAACTGGGCTCCAGTCTGTGTGGAGGGGGTCCTGCTGTCATGTGTCCTCAAGATAGAGCCGCTCAGTCCAGCGTCCTTCGCGTCAGGACGTCCAGGCCTGCTGGGATTGTCCCTGGCCAGATCACCCCGGGGCCCCGCGATCCTGCACCTGCTGAGGCCTGTGTGGACACCCCCGGGGGGCCAGGTCTGACCTCACGTTGTCCCAGAGGGCGACCCCCCAGCCAGGCGTCGAACCTGAGACATGGCTCAGGCTCTTTCAAAACCTCTGCCTGCAAATCTCCCCCAGCAGTGCTGCCTCATTAAGTAAAGAGTGCGGTTGAATCCGAGTGAGGTCATGAGCCAGCTCAGTGGAACCTGGGGAATGTGGACAGATGAGAAAGTCTGGCCTCCCTCCTGGCTCGGAGTGACACTCAGAACGGCATCCGCGTTCTTAAAACCCTGTGTGTGAGCNCCGCCCACCCGCCCTCTTCAGCCTCCTTCAAGCAGGGAAGTCTGGAGGATAGATGAGAAATTTTTAACATACTTGGTTTGGAGATAAAGGTGTGAGTGAAGGAAGACTCCACCATTGTTTATCTCAAGAGCCTCTTGCAATCTCTTGCTGAAACTCACTCAGATTACAAAGAACTCTCCAATCTAATCAGAAAACCCCACATTTCCCTATCTCTGGCTTGAGCTTTCTCCTCGGTTAGTTCACTACCTAAAGCTCACCGGGCTTTGGGAAGGGCAGAGTGAATGCATTTTATTCTTGGGTCAGAAAAGTGTCTCTGCAAAGAGCCTATTGGCACATTCCTCTTTTCTAAGTGTAGTCGGATTTCAGTTACAAATCCATGAGCATTTTGTGTAAATTAGTTTCTTTGGACCTCAGTTTCCTTATCTGTAAAAATGGAACCAGTATCTAGAAAGTTCCTAAAGCTGAAAAGGAATTGAATATGCTGTCAGACTTGCTCAAGCGAAACAGGAGGGTGATTGGAAAGGTCCAGACCAAGCGCTGCGGGTCTCGGAGGACCGAGAACCAGGATTTGAGGCATGAACCTGCTTTTCAGGAATTGCACGTCCCTTGTGCCCCCTGCCCCACACGCACACCTGTGCTTCTGCCCCCTCACCTGGCCGGTGCTGCTCACCCAGCGTGCACCTGGCCCAGGGATGGCCGCCTGCCAACGCACAGCCTTTCTCAGAGAGACCTGCCTCCGGGCCGCTTTCGAATTTTTCTGCTGCCAGGCTGCCAGCACGCAGAAGTGGCTTGGCCAGCTCAGCCTTTTGAGCCGGTCCTCAGTGGTCGTGTCTGCAGACAGGCTGGGGATTGGCTCCCCTGTAGGGGTGTCCATTGCTGATCCCTCAGGGGGAGGGTGCAGGGCCTCGGGGGCGCCCCTGGCCCAGGGAGTGACGGCTGCTGGTACTCCCAGGCCAGCGAGGAGGTGACCTGTGTTCGTCCTCACCTGGGCTTATATGCAGTTTCCTTTCCCTCCTTCCCCCCTTCCTTCCTGCCCTCTCCCTTCTGCCCTCCTTCTTTGGAGATTTGGCGCCACCCCATCATTTGGGGAGAGACATTTCACCTCTCTGGACCTTGCTTTCCTTGTGTCTTTATTGAGGGCCCCCTGGAGCATCCGTCATGGGGCTTCTCTGAACATGGGGCTGATGTGGTCAAGGGGGCGCCCCCCCCGACATTGTGGCTCATGCTGTTTGTCCAGAACCTTGCCTTTCTCACCTCTCGCCATCGTGGTGGTCCCAGAGGTCAGAAGAGAGACTAATATGACCCACTGGCCAGAGCGAATGACATGGGGCCCGTCTTTCCAAGAGCAGCAGGCCTGCAGGAGGGCCACGCGGAGGGACCGGCTGGATCTTCCTGGCACAGTGTGGTCGTGTTTTGTTAGCTCCCGTCGCTGTCAGACAGACTCAGGTCCAGAGTTCCACTCGTGATGCTCCCGGGACCTCCTTTTCCCTCGCCGACAGCCGGAAAGCGTTGCATTTGGCAGAAGAGGAAGCAGAGACTTTAAAAAAGCCGGTGTCTATCCGAGCTAAGCTTTTTCCCCAAGGTCACGGTGTCTTCCCTTTACCACCTGGCCATCCTCCGTCCCAGCAGGTCTGGGGCCCGCCCACTCTGCTGTCCGCCCCGGTGAGGGTCTGCTGTGCTCAGCACCCGTGTTGTGTGCTTGTGTTCCTGGCCGCATGGGAACAGGGACCCCCCCGGCCCCGCCCCCCTCCACCCCTGGGCCACTCTGGACTCTGATCCGTAAACACAACTGGGTCCTTTTTCCTTTCTTCCTTGTCCTCGCCGTAAACTCTGTTTCCCCTCACTGTTCCTGCGGGAGCTGGAATGTGCAGCCCCCTCTCTGCCTTCAGTTTTCGGTGAAATTAATGATCATGGATGATGCTTTAGTTTGGCCCGCGGTGTCCTCGGATCGTGTCCACCCTCTGTTTTGGGCCTTGTTCTTTCGAACGTCATTTTTATCAAGAAGGGAGCAGGTGTGCCTACCCAGGGTTGGTGGCCTCCTCGCATGGTCCTTCTAGAGGGCCTGCCGCCCAACTTCAGGGGCACAGGTGGTTTTCTACAGGGAAAACCGGTAGCCCTCACTGCATTTCTCAGAGTATCTGCGCCCTCAAAAAACTCAACAGCTCCTGACTTGGAAGCCGGATAAGTGGGAGATAAGAGGAGCGGGGCTAGGGTCCGACAGGGGCACCGAAAGTCTCCCCTGGGCTGGAGGGCTCAGCTGACACCAACGTCGAACTGATCAGAAACCAGTTAAATCTCTTCTTTTCCTTTATCTCCTCATTAATTCTTTTGCTTTTTGCTAAATCCAGACATTAAATTTGCTCATTTACAGAATGAGGGAAACTCGGCTTATGGAAATTCTTTGGATTGTAGTTGAACTGACTCAGTCTTACTCAGAACAACCTGTGAAAACCAAAGGCGCTCTGCAGGTGGTTAATGGGAACCTAGCGTCCCAGTCAAGGGCAGCGTCCACATTACTACCAGGCCGTCCGCGGGTCCTCCCGAGTCCTTAAGGCCATACAGTGTTGAGGTCCTGAAGAGGAGTTAATGAACTGGCTTTCAAAGGAGTCTGGTTTCTTAATGAGTGGTGCACCGGGTCCTAGGACCCAAGTCAGATCTTGCAGAGAGGACACTTTGGGGAGAGAACTGTTTCTGTGCGGTGCTTGAAGAGCTCCTCTGTAGCTTTGTTTTATATTCAAGTTTTGCACAGCACTTTACAGTTTGCAAAGCTCTCTCAAGATTTGTTGGTGATCTTCTCAAGGAGAGGCAGAGTGAGCCAGATACTAATTACTAACCTCACTGAACAGGTGAGGGACCTTCGTGCCTCAGAGAAGCTGAACAGCGATTAGAAGCGAGGTCAGACAGAAGCTTCTGACCTCGGCACCATCACACAGGGGCCCCATAGAAGGAGATCTGTGGCCAGACAGTGGGAGGCTAAGCACGGTTCTAGAATTGTCCATCAGCGGAGGTCACCCAACGAGAGTCCAGGGGCAGGACCAGACAGGAGTGTCGCTCACCAGATTCCCACCTGGCTTGGATCACTTGATTTCAGAGGGACTTGATGTAGCCTCATAATCAGGCCTCCGTCTGCGAGGGCCTGAATATTTGTCAGGGGGCAGGTTTGCGTATAAGTCACTAGAAATTAGTTTGCCCACCTTGGGATGCCAAGTTGCCGTGGAAGTTCTTCAGGGTACCACGTGAGAGTGGGCATCAGGGTGACTCTGGATGGGTCTGTGGGGGGCCCGGCGAGGGGCCCTGTGGATGTGGGCAGCACCCCACTTTGCCGTCCTCCAGTGAGACGGGGCCAGCGTAACCTAGACAGTCTATTCTGGCCAGGGTCTGGCCCCCAAACACTGGACTTGGGGGTGGGCTTTGGTCCTAGAGACCCAGGCTTCAGAGGCCAGGCTACCGGTTCATCGATCTCAGGTGAGAAATCCAGATGCTTTGGTGGGCGCACCCTAGCTGTGCAGAAGGGGCCCTCCTGGGGGGAGCCTTTTGTTCCCACATGACCACTGGGGCTCTGGAGGGGTGTGGCCTGGACTCCAGAGCCGCCTGTCTGGGTGACTAACAGCGATGCGACCCTGCTAACCGACCGTCTGTTGTGCCTCAGTTTGTTCATCTGTAGGATGGGAACGGGAAGCTGCAGTTGCCCGCGTGTGACGCCTTCCCGGCTCGGCTGCGCTCCCACATTGTGCAGAAGCGCATCTGTGGAGGGAGCTGAACCCGCAGGGATGGGGACTCGGCTGCAGGCCGGGAGGCACTGAGTGTCTGCACCCGCACCCCTGGCCTCGCGCAGCTTGCCTGTGGGAGTCTGTTCCTGTTTTTGCGTAGTGAGTTGGAGCTGGGTCTAAAGAGCCCTGAAAAGCACCCAGAGTGATCCCAGCCTGTCCCCCTGCGGGGTCACTGCTGCAGCGGGGACACACGCTCCGGGCTGTCCATCAGCGCCTGCCTCCTGTCCACAGCTTCTTCCTTTGCCTGCTTTTCCCCTGATGCTTCCTTTCCTTTTTCCTGACCGCACAGACGTTCCTTTTGTCCTTTAGTGGGTTCCTGCTGATTATAACTAAGGTCTGTCTCCGTGTGGTACTAGTTTTTTGCGAAGGTTTGTTTTTTAACTGTTCCTTGTGCACACACACAACATTTTAGCGCCAAGTGGGTTTCTGATGGGCACGTTTAAAGTGTCCCGATTCTGCGATATTTAGTAACTTCACAAACCTGTGCAGCCACCTCCTCTGTCTGGTTCCAAACATTTAACCCAAAAAGAGACCTGTGAGCAGTCCCTTGACATCCGCCTCTGCCCCCGGCTGCTGGCACCACTAACCTGCTCCCCGTCTCTCGGGGTATATCTGTTCTGGAACCCGACGACATGTGACTTTGGGTGACCGTCTTCTGCATTCACCATGATGTGTTCAGGGGCCATCCGCAGCGTGGCAGGGGTCACAATGTCCTCCTTTTTATGGAGAAGACGACTCCAGTATGTGTATGGCGAGACCTGTTTTGTTGGTCTGTTTCTCCGTCGTGGGCACTGGTTTGCAGGTATTTACCGAGCCCTTCCTGACAACCAGAGTTTGCAGGTTGAAGCACACATCTTATTGGCCAAATGTGCTGGGGGCGGGAAGGGAGTAGGGGGCGCCGCAGCCTGTTGGCTTGCAGAACGATGCGCGGCCGCTGGATCCCCACGAGGCAAGCACTTAGCTTCCGTCAAGCGGCCTCCCAGGGTTGCATGCCCAGGTCCTCGGCAGTGGGGGTTGGACTCCTGGGTGGGGGGGTGGGGAGCAGGCAGAGCCCCTGCAGCCGTCCCGCTCGCCCGCTGGCCCCAGGCACTCAGCCTGTCCTGGGCCAGCCAGATAGAGGAGACCGGAGAATGCTGCTGCCCTGTCTGTACTGGGAGCGTGCGGTGCAGACAGACACGGGACGGCAGGTGGGCCGCGTGGCCTTGGACTTCACCTCGTTTGTGTCTTCCCGCTGCATGCCACGGGGTTGTGTCCTCTTCCTTCTCTCCTTTCCTGTCCTTTTCTCTTTTCCTTTGGAGATGGCTGTGCCCAAGGAAACCTCAGAAGGCCTACTTGCTGCTTTGGGCAGTATCCTACCTAACATTCTCAGGTTTTGGTAAAGAATAGGTCAGTCAGAAATCTGCAGAGTAGCATTTCTATGGGAGACAATGCATATTCCCTTTTATTTTTAATGGGTTTTTAAGTGGGCTGCTAAAACATTGCAGAAAGGACCGTGTGGGATGAAGGCACCGAGTCCTGGGGGATCGTCAGGACCAGCGGTCTCTGCCCTCCGGGCTCACCTCACTCTGCTTCCCCCCGGGGCTGCCAGCCTGGGTTTCCTCCTCTGCCAGCGAGCAGACCTCCTCCAAAGATGGGCACGTTGGCTCTGCTCCCTGAGGCTTCCAGGATCACCCCTCCATCCTGTGACTGTGCCCGGGGGCCCAGAGAAGGGCAGAGACAGGGAGGTAGTGGGGGAGGGCTCTAGAGTCGACATGATCTCTGCTTTTCTGGGGCCGGAGTGAACCCATACCCAAGAACTCAAGTAGGGGGCCAGACTGCGGGCAGCTGGGGTGGGGGGTCCCGGTGAGATGTGGGGAGTGGCTGAAGGAAGGCCAGCGGCAGGGGAAGGAGAGAGAGTTGGCCGGGGAGCAGGTGGAGTCCAGAGCAGTGACTGACAAATTGTGGCCCTGGGACGGGGGGACCCGACCCTGCATGCACCCCGTTTTTGTAAAGAAGGTTTTATGGGAACCCACCCGTACCCACATGTTCGGTGTCTGTGCTGCGTTAGCCGTCCGGGGGCGGAGCTGACGGATGGCAGTAGGCAGAGGCCCACAGAGCCTGGAAAGTCTGGCCAGCGTCTGGAGACGTTACTGGGGGTCACAGCTGGGTTTGGGGCCTTTACTGGCATCCAGCGGGTGGAGGCTGGGGGGCTGCCCGCTGTTCCACGAGGCGTAGACCTGCCCAGGCCCCAGATGGCAGGAGCCCCGAGGTTGAGAGTCAGTGTTTTCCAGAGACAGGTTTCTGTCGCAGCTAGAGAACCGCCTGGTTAGGGGGAGGAGGACTCTGGGATGGGTGGTTTCTGGGCGGCCCCCTTTGCCGGGATGGGGGCGCAGAAGAGGAGACGGGAGAGGAGGCCACCGAGTCGCCCCTGGGGGCCGTGCCGAGTGGACGTGCAGGCAGCCCTCTGGGAGACATGAGTCTGGGCCCCCCGTTGCTCGGGCTGGTCCAGCTGTGGCCAGCCTCCCTAAGGAGAATGCCCCACGCGACAAGGGCTGGGCAGGGACGGACAGTGGGGACACTGGGCGCTCTGGGCAGGAGGAGGAGGAGCTCTCTGGAACGAAGGCGGCAGGAGCAGCCATGGGGGCCTCGGGAGAGCCCCGCAAGACACCCTTGAAGGCCCCCCAGAGAGAAAGGAGAAAGGAGTCCCGCGTGTGGGAGGCCACCGAGTGAGCGGTCAGCGGTTAGGTTAGAAAGCTGCCCGATGACACACACCCAGGAAAGTACCCTTAGGACCTGGGGCTCCATGGGGCTTCACTGCCATGGACCGTGTCTGAGCTTGCAGGCGGGAGGGGCTTCCCAGGGGTGGGGGGTGGAGGGCCACCGCGGGGAGCCCAGGGCAGGGTGGGGGCTGCACGAGGGTTTCCAGTGAAAGGAGGGAGGCCCGTTGGCAGCCCCGTTCCCCCTGCGCCAGCCAGCGTGGAGCCCGGTGCGGGGCCCGCGATCCTGCAGGAGAGGACACGGCGCCGCACGGGTCCACGGATCGTGGACTGCACAGCCTCCCTGCAGGGGACCGGGGGGGGTGCGGGGAGGGAGAAGAGGCCACCAAGGCCCGGCGTCTGGGCAGACCATGACAGACAAAGACAGACAAAGCTGAGCACAGAGACCTTCCCGGCTTTGCCCTTTCTACTTGGGAGAGGTTTCTTTCTTCTCCCAATCCTCTTTCTTAGCCTCTGTGTGCAGTAATCCCCCTCAGGTTTCTTTTATATTTAGTTGGAGGCAGAAAAAAAGCTTCTCCCAGTGGCCCTTGGCTCCAGGTCACCTGCTCCCTGGCCAGGCACCTCTCTTTGTGTCCCCGTCAGAACGGGTGGGCCAACAAGCCATGAGTGACTAGGGGGACGTGGACCTGGCTTCCAGAGCCTCTGCCGAATTCTCTCCCATAGGAAACTGTCAGGTCAGTTGAAGTCGTTTTATCTGTGCCTGGTACAGGCTTGCAGCAGGGACTGTATGGAGAGCAGAGAATAATTCACGAGAGGTTTGCTAATGTGTACTTTGATAGAAAAGAAAAGAGAAAAGAAAAGACAGAGGGAGGGAGGGAGAGAGGGAGGAAGGAAGGAAGGACGAAAGGAAGGAAGGAAGGACGGAAGGAAGAAAGGAAGGACGGAAGGAAGGAAGGACGGAAGAAAGGAAGGAAGGAAGGAATTGTAAACGGGGGTGGGGCAGGTGGAGAGACAGCTCATGTTCTTGGAATTGTCTAGAAAGGAGCTGATCTCTCCAGTCGTGGTGCTAGGCTCACGCCGGCCTCCGCACAGGCTCACGCTGTGGGCCCTGCCTCCCGGGAGCTGGAGACCTTGGCCCAGTTGTTCAGCTTCTCCGAACCTCAGTTTCTCGACTGCACGATGGAAACCGTAATCGTCAGTCTCAGGAAACGAGTACACGGAAAGCACCTAGAATGTGCCTGACGCACACACAGCGTCCCACAGATGAGCGGGCTGGCTTCCCAGGGCCGTGGAACAATGACCACAGACTGCATGGCTTAAAACAACAGCAATTCATTCTCTCAGCCTGGAGGCCACAGGGCCACGTTTCCTCCGGAAGAACCCATCCTTGCCCCTTCTATCTGGCAGTTTCCCCGCGGTCTCGCCGATGGTTGGCCGGCGGCTGAGTCTCTGATCTCTCTCTGTCTCCACGTGGCCACCTGCCTTCCGTGTGTGTCTGGGTCTCTGTCCAGATTTCCCTTCTCTCATGCGGACACCTGCGGTTGGATCCAGGGCCTACCCTAATCCAGAATAACCTTATTTTAACTTGATCACATCTGCAAAGATCCTGTTTCCCGTTGTCAAATCCACGGACACCGGGAGTCAGGATTTAATGTGTCTTTTGGGGGACAGACGACGTGTAGCTGGCGACGGTGGGCGTGGTTTTGTCCTTTACCTGTCGTGCGGCTTCTGTTGTGGCTCGTGTCCTTGTCCTCAGCATTTCTGGGAGCCGGCTCTGAGCAGGAAAGGTGTTCTTGGAGCAGCTGCCCTGAAATAGGGGAGATGCTCCGTACCTACGTGGTTGACTTAAGTTAAGGAAGACGCCACCCTCCCCGCCCCCATAACCTTTGTTTTCAGAACAGCATTCTGGGCTAGACAGACATCGGGAAGGCTGTGAATGTAAGAAGTCTTGCTTTGGAGAAGCAGCCCCATTCCCGAACGGTGAGGCTGGGACCACCCACAGGCCCTTCACTGGCCCAGGTATTTGCTGAGTGATGGTTACCGTGTGCAGAGCATTGCAGGGGCCGTGGAAGGGCACCGTCCTTGCTGACCAGAGGGACAGCCTGGCTGGAGAGGCACACAATTAAGTATAGCCACAGTCAAGTGATTAGGTCCTATTGTAGGGGAGCCCGGAGGCGCCAGGGCTGGTGACCGCAGATGTTGGCATTGACTCAGAGAGACGCTGACTGGTTTGAGGAGCCTGGACATCTCCTGGCGGCTTCCCTGGGGCCCTCGCATGGGCTCACAGAGCACCCCCAGGGACAGCTGGCCGAAGGAGACAGCAAGGACAGTGGGAGGGACGGGAATGTTCCTTGGCCTCTGCAGATGGGTCTCGAGGTGCCCCCAGATCACAGCACAGCTCAGGGAATGAGGACCAGGCTGGATGACCGGGTTTGCCGGACAGGCGGTCGTCAGAATGGGCTCTGTTTGTTGCTTGGGAGCGGGCTCCATAAAGTTCATGGGAGTGAAGGCAGAAACCAGAGGTGCCTGTCAAGTGTCACCTTTCGGTGTGTTCTCAAACGTGTGTGTCTTACGTAAAGAAAGCTCCAAGATGGGTTTACACCTGTCGCGTCTGCGTGGGGCGTGTGAATTTCCTTCGCTAGGAAAGTGGGCTCCTGCGTTCACTCGCAGCGACCTCTGTGCACACGAGGCCTGGCCTGATCCCAAGCTACACGCAGATGTCCTCTGTCACCTGCCCGGCCTGCTGGCCCTGGGTGCCCACACCATTGCTGGGACAGGAGCCAGCCCAAGGTCCCATCTCTCACCGTGTCCTCGATGTACAAGGCACGCTAGTGTCCCTCAAAAGCGTGTCCACCAGGAACCTCGAAATGTGAACTTGTTGGAAATAGAGTCTTGGTAGAGGTGACCCGTTCAGTTGCGAGGAGGTCATGCGGGAGTCGGGTGGGCCCCGATCCCATGAGTGGTGTCCTCAGAAGGCCGCCGTGTGCCGACGGGGAGAAGGCCGCGTGGTTGCCGAAGCGGAGACAGAAGCACCCGCAAGCCAAGCAGAGACGAGGCTGGCCCGTGACATCTCACGCCAGGAGGGAGGCCTGGAACAGTCTTCTCCAGAGCTTTTGAGGTCACGTGGCCCCCCGGCCCCTTGCTTACAGTAAGACTGCAGCGTCCAGACCTGGGAGAGAGCAGCACCTTTGCTTTGGGCCACCTTTAGTGTGGCGATGGTGGGCTGTGGGGCGTGGGGAGGGGGCCGGGTGGGGTGGGGTCGGCACACGGTGGGAGCAGCGCCGGCCACGTAAGCCCCGTAAGCGGCTTCGTAGTGACCTCGCTGTTGCCTGGGGTTTCCCCAGAGCCCCGGAGTGTGTCCTGCTTCTAAAGATGAGACGCAGTGTGCTGCGGGGTCCTGACACACAGTTCTCCCAGCTGTCAACAGCGTGTCCCCACAGCCTGGTTCAGCTCAGACTCACGCCCTGGGACACTCTGCTGGCTCTCTTCTGCTGGCGGATGGCAAGGTGTCTGCACAGGGCAGTAACCGCCGCAGGGCAGGGTCCCCGGATTCCCGAGTCCATGCAGGCTGCCCTGCTGGCGCCCCCTGGGTCACTTAGCTCTTAGGATACACGTTGATCTTTTCAGGGTCCACGTGTTAAGACGGAGTTGCCCACGGATTAGCAGAGCTCCCCTCTCCTGGGCACTCGGGTCTGCTGCCTGCGGGGGAAGCATCATTTCGGGAGTCGTGTATGTGTCTTGTCCCCGACTGCCGAGGAATTTCACCTCCTGGAGTTTAGTGTGGTGGGTGTGCAACACCCGGAAAGTGTGGCTGCTTCCGGGTGCTTCGTGATGGGGACTGGGGTGGGGGTGGTCAGTGATGGCAGAGCTGTTCACGGGCCATCGGTTGAAGGGTTGGACCCGCTGAGGCCGAGAGAACCTTCCAGGCACGGGAAATGGTGCACCTGCTGAGTGTCAGAGGGTAGAGCGAGGCAGGCAGCGTCAGACATGAGGACGGTCACAGTTGAGAGTCCAGCAGGGAGATGGGGGGACGAAGATGGTATCTTGGGGGTTGAACTAGGGTGGATTTTTTCCCACTAGTGAGGTCATAGAGATGGGGGTTCAGAGGGCGTTGGCGAAGGGCCACGTTCTCACAGGTAGAGTTTGCTTGGGCCTAGAGGAGGCCAGGCAGGGGGCCCACCGTTTGCAGTCAAGGCTAGGGGAATGGGGTCTGGGATCTGAGAGGGGGCACTGCTGGCAGTTCTTTGGTGGGTGGGTGCTGGGGTCCAGGCTGTGCGGCGGTTACCCGTCCTGTCTTGCATGTCAGGGTCACGGGAGGGTGTGGACACGTCTCCGGACTGGGACGCACTGCTGCGGGGAGCCCTTTGGGACACAGGCGTGCGGCGCGGCTTGACACTCCCAGCTTCTAGTGGGGAGACGCCGGGGGTGCTGCCGAGCGTCCTGCCAGGCGCGGGTCAGCGCGCGATCCCGTCCGAGAGTCAGTGTGCCAGGACGGGGGACCCCGAGCTGGGGGGGCTGGCGCTTTGCACATCGGAGCGGACTTCATCCACACACCTGGAGGAGGTGGATAGTATTATCTGCCTTTTCTAGAGAAGAACTGGAGGCACCAGGAAGCCGAGTCATGGGCCCAGCCCGAGCGGTTTCAGGCTCAGGGACACCACTGATTAAAGGGGAGGTCATCCAAGGTGAGAAAGTGGCAGCTTCGGTTTTGAATCAACGCTGATGTCTCCAAGTGGAAGTGCAGAGAGTTTGTGGTTTGTGGGAGACCATGAATTCGAGTCCCTGGTTCAGAGCCGTCTGGGGACACGAGTGCTGTGCCCTCGTCTTCATTCTCCAGGGAAGACCGTGAGAGCGATGGTCATCGAGTGCCTACAGTGTGCTCATCTGGTAGGGTAGGTTTACTCCTGCAGGGGACGGAGGCTCAGAGAGGTTGAGTAACTTGGCTGAGAGCACACAGCTAGAGTGGGTGTTTATACACTCAGATCGACCCTCGGGCCCTGTGTTTCCTCCTTGGTGCCAGGCCGTCTCCGCAGTTCAGTCCCCACTGTGGTCTATGACCGAGGAGGGGGAAGACAGGTGATCATTTCACAGTTTCCCAGCAGGTGAGGGCTCCACGGCCTGTGGCACAAGACCAGGCGGGGACTCAGCAGGGCTTGCGCGTGGAGGCCGGGGGTCAGCGTGCACACTACTGTCTTGCTCTGAGAGAGGGCAGGAAAGGACCTGCTTATCTCCTAGGCTGTTGCGGGGGCGAGAGGGAGAGACCTCCAGGGAGAAGTCCAGGGTGGATCAGCTCGCCAGAACAGTCTTTCCCTGGTCTTTTTCCAGAGTTACTTTCTCTGGATGCATCAGTAACGGTGAGATCCAGTTTGGGCCAGAAGACGTCCAAACCCTCAATGCCGAGTCGCAGGGGCTGCCTAGCCCACGCGGTGCGGCCTCTGGGCCTCTGCTCTCCCCGCCTGCGCATGCGTGCACCTGCCAGCCCTTCTCCACCCTGGGCGGCGGGCCCCGAGCATCTTCGCCGGCGTCCAGGGCCAGCTGGGCTCTCCTGCCCCGTCCAGCTCCGTGTCTGCGGGGGAAGTGCCGGTGGCTCCCACTGCCTTATCTCTTGCCCTCAGCTGCTGTTCCGCTCGGCTCCTGGCAGCTGCTGGAAATTTCTGTCTGGAGTTTTGCCTTTGTGTTTGGTTTCAGTGCTGTGAGTCCCTGCGGAGTCGATCTATACTCCTGAATGTTGTTTCAGTTGGTGTGTGGACTGCTCCAGACGGGTCGGGCCCCCAGAAGGCACTTGACACTGGCCGTCAGCTCCGGGGGTGGAGCCCTGCAGGGAGAGGAGAGCCTCCCCTGGCCTCACCTGTGGCCGAGGGGCCACCATTCTGCTCCACCCTGCTATTTCTTCCCTTGGCTCCTGTTTTCCAGTGGTCTGAGCATGTTCTCGGTTAACTGTGATGCGCAGACACCTCCAGTGTTTTGATGTAAGCAGCTTGTTCCAAAGCCCCAGTTACTTGGTCGCCGCTAAGACTTTGCAAGGGTCCTAGGGTGACTTGGCAAGAATTTTACAATAATATTTAGGATGTAGAAGTCCAGTTACCCATTGCCTGCTGACATCAGACTTATTCAAGAGTGTGCAGTGAGCAGTCATCAGCAATGGCCTGGTGGTTTGGGATCCTAAGATGGAATGTTCTGGAAGTGTGGAGGCAAGGTCACATTTTTCAGTAGGGTCTATGACTCTGTTTTGGGAGCTTAACTTACGTTTGTTTCTTGGCGTTCCCGTCATATTAGAAGTGACAGAAATAGAGACACGAGGAGAGGAGTTAGGCTGGGGACGTGGATCTTCCTGGGGCCGCCTTTGCAGAGGACCACCAACCGAGCGGCTGAAAACAACAGAAGTTCACTCTCACGGTTCTGGAGGCCAAGTGTCCGAGATCTTGGTCTGCACAGGGCTGGTTCCCTCTGAGGCCATGGGCGAGAAGCTGTTCAAGGCCTCTCTCCTTGGCGTGTGGACGGCTGCCTTCTCCCTGTGTCCTCACATGGTCTCCCCTCTGTGCCCAAATGTCCCCTTTTTTTAAGGACCCCAGTCCTAGTGGACGAGGGCCCACCCTAATCACCTCATCCGAACTGGATCATCCACAAAGATCCTATTTCCAAAGAAGGTCACATTTGCAGGCACGAGACGGGGGCAGCACCTTGCAGGGGCAGCTCCGTGGTTCAGGCTCCTTACAGAGTGAATTAGAAAAATGGGAACACGAAAGGCTCCGCAGCATCACCCCTCCCTGGCCTGGAGGCATTTAGGTTTTCCCCAGAAGACATTTGTTCGTGTGCATGACTTGCTGTGTCATCCTAGAACCCAGACCCATGTTGGGCCTGAAGTCGCTCTCAGCGTGGAAATACGGAGTAGCGAGTACCGTCCAACCGTCACTCCACAGAATCTGAATTTTAGCAACGGAGGCAAAGTTCACGCAGCGATCAGTGGCTTACACCGAAATTACACTGGCTCATTTAATAAAGCACGTGTGATCCCAGCAGCGTTGCGCACCACGGTGGTGCAATTAGGAAGCAGCGAGGCCATGTAAAAAAGAAAAAGAAAAAGAAAAAGGATGTGTTTGGCACAAATTCAGAGCACTTGTTGATGGAAAGTACGAGGCTCGTGTGAGTGCTGGGTCGTGGTAACAGCATCTCTTACCTCTGTGGACGGTTGACTGTGCCCCAGGCCCCATGCAGTGTGTATGGGCACCGTCTGTTGTGTGAGCTCTCAATACCATTGTCCCTTCCTCTCGTGGGTGGGGACAGGAGGCACAGAGGGGTCCGGGTGGGTGTAGCTGCGGTGGTGAGTGATGAGATGGGTCTTTCTGAAGCAGTGAGCAAGACCCAAGTGGAAAAGGCGGTCAGCAAAGTGAAGTTTGCAGGGACAGAGCTTGCCTGCCAGAGGGAACTGCCAGTGAGAGGGTCCTGGGGCAGAAATGAGGTACACCTGGAAAATGAATGTACCAAGAAGGAAGCAGGTCATGGAGGGCTGAGCGGGGCCAGATTATCCAGGCCCGTAAGGAGGCTAGACTTCATGGAGTTCCAATAGGTCGGATAGATTTATTCGAAGTGCAGGGAGATGCTGCTGGAGACACTTACTTTGTGAAGAGGCCCCCAGCTGTTCTATGGAAAGTGTCTTAGCTGTGTGCTTTTGGGGCTGTGGGCTGGGGGTGGTGAAGGAATGGGATTGGGAGACCAGGAGGGAGGCTGCCTCAGTGAGTCAGGTGAGAGAGAAAGTGCTCAGCTAGAAGCAGATAATAGGGAGAAGGGGTCAGAGCAACTCACTTTAGCGGCATAATGGCCTGGATTTGAGGGCAGAGTTGAGTCTTTGTGACAGAAAATGTATGGTCCCCAAAGTTTAATTTATTCTCCATTCCTTTCCAGGAAGAGATTACCAGCCTTTGATCTACACTGCCCTGGGACTCGTTTTAAATAAATGAGCCCTACCATGTTTCTGGAAGGAAAGAATAAAATACATAAAGGTGTCATTTCTTACCAATGCCATGCCAAAGAATCCCAGTGGGGTTCCCTTTGTGGGGGAAGGACGAGATGGGAAGACGTCTTATTAAATTATTTTAAAGTTCATTTGGAAGAAAAAATAGGTAAAAATAGCTGATAGGAGATGTCGAAATAGGAAAGTGCTAGTCCTTCCAGGTAACCACGCGTGATCAGACTACCGTGATACATAAGGCCAACGTGGTTCTAAAAATATGCAGACTAGTGACACAGAACAGACCAGATTCAGACCCTAGCGTCTGCACACACTCAGAATGAACGGAAATGATGACATCACATCCGTCAGGAAGGGACGAATTGTTCGGGACCTGACAGAGGGGGTGATCGCTTAGCCATTCAGTAATGAATTCCATAAAGTTCCTCACCGGACAGCAAAATAAATTTTGTCCATTAATGTCAGCAGGCAGACCATTTTTTTAAATAAAGGAGAATAGATGTGAATGTTTATCAGATTTTTCACAAAGGCAGGCCTCTGTGTTTCAGGGCAAAATCACGAAGGAAAGCTGGGTATGGCTGCATAATGGAGACTTGGTCACACGTTAGCAAATGGATCTGAGCGCGTGCGAGCGTCAGAGTGGGGGAAGATATTTGCAGCAGAGAGGATGAGGGTTACACTCGCATTGAGCAAAGGAGACAGAATAATAGTCCTTAAACAGGAAGTGAGAAGTAGCAGCTTTGAGAAATGTCTGACTGTCGCCGTCCCCGGAATATGAATTTGAACTTCAGTCATCCGTTCCCCGCTTGTCCTATTTAGCAAGGCTTTCCTTGAACTACTGGGGGGCGAGGGGATGGGCACCCACTGCCGCCTAGAGTCTGAATTGCTGCAGCTTTCCAGGAAAGTCTTTGGTAATGCTTCATCCTCCACTGGAAACTTGTCCTAAGAGCATGACCCGAAATGCTGAGGAAGATGAGTTATGAAGATGGTCCCTACCGCCGGGTCATTCACAGCAGCAAGACTCTGGCTCCCGCTGGGAGAAGCAGAGTCAGGCTGTCCTCCGGCTACCGGCCCCATCAGGCAGCCCGTGTTTGTTGGAGAGCGGCAGGACAGGGGCCGGCAGGAGTGCCCCGGACCGCTCTGCCCAGCGTCCGCGTGCGGTTGGGGCTGTTTTCCACCTGGGCCCTGCAGTGGGCTCGGCCCCGGTCTTCGCCCACGGAGGCGTGCAAACACCGTCACTCATGCCCACGGGACCCTTTTGGTGCCCGCGGCTGCTGCCACGTCTTCAGGATAGGAAATTGCTGCCTTGACCTCAAGCCTCAGACACGGCATCTGTGTGTCATCAGCCAGCATGGTCAGTCCAACTGGCCCAGCACGACTGGAAGCTTCTCTAAAGCCGGCATTTTAGTCTGAGTCTCAGAAACAAGCCTCAGGGGGGACAGCCCTCTCACTAAAACCAAACAAGCCTCAGTTTACCCCTCTGTAAAATGAGCAGCACTGGCTAGGCGTCCGCATCCCAGAGTCGTATCTGAGATGAACTTTTTTTTTTTAAGATTTTATTTATTTGAGAGAGGGAACGCAAGCAGGGGGAGCGGGAGAGGGAGAAGCAGACTCCCCGCTGAGCAGGGAGCCCGAGGCAGGACTCGATCCCAGGACCCTGACATCATGACCTGAGCTGAAGACAAACGCTTCACCGACTGAGCCCCCCAGGCGCCCCTACCATGAACTTGAATAAAGCTTTTTTAAGGGAATGTATACTAGAAAAGATAATCAGTGTCTCTAAGGGAGATCTTTTTAAAGGATAGACCAGCTTCCTTTTTAAAGCAGTAAAAAGCTGCCTTCTTTAAAACGATTTCCTTAAATAAATTTCAGTTATAAAAAGCGTGTTGCTCTAAAGGGAAGTATCCATTTGATTTTTATTTTTTAAGAAGACAGTGAATCAACGACTAACATTTACAGGCCACAGTCCAGTGAGTGGGCCTCTCTCCTCCTCGCGATTGGAACAGTTCAGAGATACTTACCCTCTTTCCTCCTGGTCGCCGGCTGGGGCCTGGGGTGGGTACGTCTTTCTCATCTGGGCTGGTCACAAGACCCCCCTCACGGCCCGTCTGCCGCCAGCCGTGTCACGCGGGGGCTGGCCTTACCATGTGACTCCGGGGGGCAGACCACAAACCTCCAGACCTCCCGATCCCCATCCCGGGCGAGCCCTCAGCGGGCCACGCGTGGGCTACTCTTTGAACTGTCCGCAGCAGCAGGGTCACGGGACCGACGGAGGGCCGCCCTCAGGGTGTCCCCGCTGTGACGCGCAGACCGAGACGGCGGTGGGCTTCGGGTCTCGGGCTCGCCGGGAAGACGTGGCGGACCCCCCCCTCGTTCTCGTGCTGTCGTCAGTGTCCTGTGTGTGCCCGACAGCTGCCTGATCGGGAGGGCAGGGACCGGGTCCTCCATCCACCGTGCCGTCGGTGTCCCCGGTGCGCAGTTGGCCTTGAGCGTGGGTCGGCTGAGACATTTGTCCGTTCAGCAGGCGGCACCAGACAAGCACGGGCCCAGCACTGAGCCGAGCTCGGAACAGAGATGGAATCCCATGGGCAAAGGCCCTGTTGGACGGGGGTCCCTCTCAGATGGGCAGGTTTTGATGGGGGTGACAGTAGGAGGCCTGTTGGGTCTTCAGGAACAGGGGTGGGGGGAGCCGGCAGAGCCCGGGAGCTGGCTGGGGGGGGTCTTGGGGCCAGAGGAAGGCACAGCAACTGGTTTTGGCAGGAGTGCGGGAAGGACAAAGGGAGGTGGCGCAGGTGTGCTCGGCAGGTGAGCGTGGGGGGCGGGGGTGGAGCTGGAAGGACGTGCCGGGGGTGGGTTGTCTTCTACGGACCTTGGAGAGAAGAGCCTGAGACTGGGGTTTTACCCAAGGAAATGGTGGGATGGCTCTGAACCCCAGGAGGAGCTGTCCCCCGGCGGGGCAGCAGGTCACTGGTGGGAGGAGACCCGGCCCCGTGACTCTCCAGACCCGGAGTGTCCCCTTTGTCACTGGCCGGTGAAACACGCCGCCGTGTTGCCCGCTTCCCCGGCCCTCCCTCCTGGGATGATAGGAACAGCAAGTCAGAAGTGCAGATGTGCAGGGGTCCCCTCCACCCGCCACCGCCCGTGGGGCCCTGGGTGATGGTTCCTGAGCTTCGGAGGACCCGACAAGGGCTTGAGTGCGGCGTGTCCCCACGCCAGCGTCCGGAGCACAGATCCTTCGCTCTCCAAGTTCCCAGTGTCGTCTCAGGCCTGGCTTCCCTGACCACGTCTGCCAAGTGCCCAGCCTTGTTCCTAGAAGCTGAGCGCGGTGGGTCTTCGTGGAGACCACGGGGCCACCGCCTGGGAGATGCCCGCGTTTCTGGGACGGACTCAGGACTGAGGTGCGTGAACCTCACAGCTGGCCTGCCTGGGGCTCTAAATGGCAGCAGTCGCTGCCCTCAACGACACTCGGTTGTTGAACTTGAAGTAAAGCCCACTCCCGGTGCCGGTAACTGATGCTGGTTCCCCGGGGTCCCCTCCGGCGGAGCCTGGAGGCTCTTTGCACCCCAGCAGGAGGCGGCCCTCCTCCGAGGCCACGGGGCAGTGTTTTCATCTCGTGCTGCCGGTGCCTGCAGCAGGCAGGGTTCTAGAAGTGAGACTCCCGACGTGGGAAGCCTCTGCCACCAGGCTGCAGAAGGTTGGGTTTTGCTGGGCTGGGCTGGTCCTCCCTCGTAACCAGAGCCCGGACTGTCCCTGCCCACGGAGAGAGACCTGGAAAGGGGACACCGGTCATGTGCTGGCTTTCCACTTGGGTTCTTGCCTGGACTGGCTGGGTCAAGGGTCCCAGAGAGCTGGGGAGCTGCTTTGCAGGCTGAGGAATCGGCTTCTAGGGCCGCTGGCCTTGGAGGGAAAGAGATGCTGGGGACATTTGCGGGCAGACGGGCTCCATCTAGCCTCTCGGGGTCACTGCCAGCCCCACCTTACCGTGTCCTCAGAGTGACTGCGAGAGCTCGGAGTCCCCAGGGGCTCGCCCGTGGGCTTCTCTGCAGCCGGCCCTGGGGGGTCAGGGGCCCAGGGTGTTGGGGCTCCAGGCAGCTGCTGACAGGGAGACGGGGTCAGCCGGGGACAGTGTCTGAATTATGGTGACTCTCCGGAGCTCACTGTCGTTTGGGGAGCGAGCAAGGTGAGCAGACGGGATGGAGTTTCTGTCGACGTGTGGTGACTGAAATCACCCAGAGCGGGTTGAAACTCATGCTTTCTTTTTAACCCGGAGGAAATCTGATGCAATCGACACGCTACTCTTACTCCAGAAATGAAAATCAAATGTGGGGATGAGTCATCTCCAGTGAGGCTTGAACCGAACTCGCCAGGGAGGAGCCCAGAGCAGGCCGCATCCCCTGTTCCTCCTGCGCGTCCGGGTCAGGGCCCCGGGGGACCCTGGAGGGTCCCTGTGCGCGCCCCGGGGACCCTGCGGATGCTCAGGCTCTCGGGTTACTCTTGGTGGCCTTGTGTTTGCAGACGTTCTCGGGCGGTTTGCCGGCAGGTTGGCCCCCACACGATCGTTCTGTGGTTCTGGAGGCCGAGGCGAGTGGCGGCCGGCACGGGCGGCCAAGGGCTTGTGTGTCGGTTCCTCAGTCTGAACATAATTCTGTGCGTGTGCAACACTGTTGTCTGTTTGGAGGCCAGGCTTCTCGTTCCTGGGGAGGAGCCAGGAGCAGGCTCTTTTCTCCTCTCGTGAATCAGCCTTTATACTCAAGCAAAGAAAAACTCATTAGTTGTGAGTCAGACACAAGTAAGCTTTAATGCCCCTTCCTGTCTTCCCAGACCTGACTTCTACCAAGGGGGGTGGAGGTGGCTTCCCGGGCGTGGCGGGGGGAGGAT
>LNAC01000088.1:3926071-3939284 GCA_002007465.1 Ailurus styani | reverse complement strand
TGGGGGCGCGGGGGGGTGGAGTGGTTGCCCCCCACCCTTCAGAGAGCTCCGGAGCTCCTGGGCCAGCCACCCGGGGCACCGGTGCACGTGGCTGCAGGGTGTCCTGGAGAAGTGACCCGCCCTAGGGCAGGGTGGCCAGACGTGGAGGCCAGGCCATCTGGGCACATCTGAGGTGCCCCCCAAGGAGCCCATCAGTGATTAGCAATGCATAGCTTAGATTTCCAGAACAGGCTAGGGTTCCTAAATTCACCCTGCATTGTGTAATCAAGTCACAAGGCCATTGGGGGGACACTAGACATTCCCTGGGGTCTTGACTCTTTAAAAGAGGATGTTATCCCAAGGGGATACCTGTCAAAATATCTCTGAAGCTTTTGTCTTTTTTTTTTAATATTTTATTTATTTAGAGAGAGAGAGACGGCAAGAGCAGGGGGAAAGGCAGAGGGAGAGAGAGAGAGAACCTCAAGCAGACTCCACGCTGAGTGCAGACCCCGATGCGGGGCTCGATCCCACGACCCTGAGATCACAACCTGAGCCGAAATCAAGAGTCGGACACTTCACTGACTGCACCACCCGGGCGCCCCGCCTTTGTCTTTATTAAAATAGAATTTATTCATTCATTCGTGGTCGGTGCAGGTCCCTCACGACAGAGGGGACGGAAACAGACCCAGTCCTGTGGCGTCCTGGCGATTACATTCTCTTGCAGAAATCGGGCTGGACGCAGGAAAGCGCCCGATACGTGGCATTGACAAGGGAAGTAGGGAGAGAGGGTGGAGTTAGGGGTGTTGCTGTAGCAGACGCCTGTCCCTGTTCGTAGCTGACATTTGAGCAGGGCCTGAATGGAGGGAGGGATCAAGCCTGGTCAATATCTCACCGTGGGCCTCCCAGGCGAGGGGATAGCAGGTGCAAAGGCCCTGGGGAAGCACTTCAGGAGAAGCGAGGAACCACGATAGGGGGCCTCGAGGGCGCCATAGGCACGCTAAGAGCTCAGAAGCTTTCAGAGGGCTGTGAGCAGAGTCCGGACTTTTAAAAACATTCTGGCTGCTCACTGAGGGGCGGGCTCAGTGGACTTGGTGGAGAGGAGCTGATTACTGTAATTGTGGAGGTGCTGAGGTCGGGCAGAGGTCATGTTCTGACCGGGGTGTGTGTGGCGTGGGGGGTGCACACATGTGCCTGCACGCCGCACTCCGTGGAGGGAGGGAGGGCTGCTGGGAGGGAGACCGACCGGGTTTTTGGCTGGGCGAACGTGCCATTCAGCCGTGACTGAGCTGGTGGAGCCTGGAGGGGGCTTGGGGCAGCCCCCGAGCTGGGTTTGGACCTGGGAGGTTCGCCCTCACTCCTAAGAGGACCCTCAGTGAGCTGGGTCTGCAGTCCAGGGGTCACGTGTCAGCTGAGCAAGAACCCGGCCGTGACTCCTTGGGCTGGGAGGGGGCGCAGCTGCTCAGGCATTTGACCCTGTGGCTCCTTTGAGCTTTTCCGAGTCAGAGAGAGATGCGTGCACATCGTCCCTGACCCGTGTCTGGGGAGGCAGGTGATAAATTTTCCCTAGTATTACTTTTCTAGGTTTTTTTTGGTTTGATTGCAGGCATTTTAAAACACGTGCATCAATAGGAAAATGACGGAAGTAAAGTGATAAGTAATTTAAAAATAATGAAATGGGGAAGCAGTAGGAACTACACTGGGTCGAGAGTATAGCGTATAGTAAATACAGTAACATGTAGCAGTCACGCTATGTACCGTTAAATAAAGTCCCGCACCTTCACAGACTCCTCATTAAACAAACCTGAGCATTGTGTAACCTCCCCCGACATGACTTTCCTGGTACACCAGGGACTGATTCAAGGGCCCCGCTCCTTGAGCCCCCGCGACTTGAACTTGGAGCGCGGGGATATTGACCGCAGGCGCATGAGTCACTGGAGAAGCGTGCAGGCCTGTGGGCAGCAGGGTGGAGCGAGAGGGTGGAAGAGGACGGTTTTCCTGGAGGCGCAGGTGAGGGTGTGTTCAGGGAGCAGGCGCTGAACAGCAGGAGGCGCCCTTGAGAGGCCGCGGCCGGTGCGCGGTCGCCGACTCACCGGGGTGCGGAGCTGAGTGACAGGCCTGGAAGGGCAGGTGGAAACAGAATCGTGGGGGGCTCCCAATGCCAGGGCGGGGACGTTGAACTTTGCTGATTCAAAAGCAGCGAGGGACCCCGCAGAGTTTTGAGCTGGGCAGTGACCTGACCTCGAAGGGACAGCTTTGGGAGCAAAGGGCCCCCTGTGGAAGGGGTGGCGGGTAGAATCAGGTGTCCCACGGCTGCTGGCAGCGGAGACCCAGTGCACTCTGGGTTTGGGAAGAAGCGGTTGTTAGCAAGAGGGTAGAGCACGGAGCAGTTTGCCAGCTGCCACCTCCTGGCAAGTTCTCCCAGAGATATCCGCACGCCCAGCTCTGGCGCGGGTGGAGGTGCCGAGCTGCTCTGCGCGAACCCTCATCCTGATGGTGTCTGGTCATTAAAGATTCCAGGTTCCAGGAGGAGAGTCTGCCAGGCCTGCCCAGCGGGGGCTGGCTGCCCGCTTTGCTGAGGAATAACATCCCCGAGGGGCAGGGGTGAGGGTCAGGCCTCGTCTGAGGATGGTGCCCCACTGCCCCTGAGGGAAAATGGCCATTCCGGGCTTCACACGGGGCCCTGAGCCCCACGGGACCGATGCCCCCCGTCCAGGGGCGCAGCAGCGTGAGCAAGCGCACGGAGGCTCGGTGGGCACACGGTGCCCCTGGCTGTCCGGCGATCACATCGCTGCCTTGGCTTCGCTCTGGCTGATGAAGTGACGTTGTCAGAACCCTACAGTTAGTGGCTTATCTGCTCCTTGAATGGCACCGTCTGTGAGGGTCTCCGTGTTTTTAAAGGACTGTAGATCTCTTTATGTAACTGCTAAGGCGCTTTCTGGCTCTCCACGGGCTCGGGGCAAAGACTATGTCCCCATCCACGGTAAACACAAACAGTGATGATCTCCAGAAATTCCAGTGGCGTCCGGTGATGCTTCCTCCTCTGCCCACCGCTGAGGCCCTGATTGACCCCCAGGCTCCCTTCCGGGCAGTGATCGGGAATGCAAGAATCCGTTCGCTCTTAGCCTGTTTATCTCTAGTTTCTATCTGCCAACTCCGGATCCTTCCAGGTGCTCACCCAGTCCTCGGAGCAGCTCTGCCCTAGGTGGGGAGCCCCTCACGGGATTTCACAGCTAACTGGCTTTACCCCCCCCCCCGCCCCCTGCAGTTTCTCTGGCTGGGTCTGTCTGTCTGTCTGCTGTCTCTGCCTGTCCTCCCTGAGCCCCACTCCCCACATACAAGTCCCGTTTCCAACAAGTGAGACTCGCCCTTCAGATCTGAAGGATTTTCACCTTCTCTCGTCTCAGTGATGTGGGTTCTTGGCACGGTTCCTCTCTGGAGCTGGGCTGCCCAGAGGTGCTCTTTGCTTGCGTCCCGGTGCCCACCGTCTCTGGCCCGGGCGCCGGTCTCTGGGTCCAGCTCTGTGCCACCTTCCCTCCAAGAGCGTTCCAGGGAAGAACACGGCGTTCTGTGGGAGAAGGAAAGTAATCCTCCCCGGAGCCACGGCCCCGCGGGTCATTCTGAGCCAGGCCCGGGACTGCTGGGGTCCTGGCTGTGGTGGTCGCGGTGCGGGGATGGATGGTCTTTGAGCCCCTGCTCCTCGTTCCACGCACCTTGCACGGATTATCCTATTTATTCTTCACACAAATCAGTCAGGACGGTGCTGTCCTGGGCCCACGAGACAAGTACGGAAACTGCGGCTTGGCGGATTTAAACGTTGAACACAGGATGTCCCCACAAAAGGGGCGTGGGGAGGCAAGGCTGGCTGCACCCCCTGCACGGTGGCCGCTAAGCCTGGGCTGCTGCGTGCGGAGCGGGGAGGAAGGGCGCCCATGGACAGACTGAGTCACCCCCCCAATGCAGAAAGCGGTGCTGGGGCTGAGTCACCCCCCCCCCTCCAGGTCCCTCCGATGAGTGAAGGCGACTCACCTGGGCCAGAGGCCACCTTCCCACCTCTCTCCGGGTAGTGCAGGCAAGGAGCCACCCAAGAGCGGGTTACATGAGCCACGTTATAATGGCGTGAAGTTCACCTGCCCTCAGGTTGCTCTCTGCCCCTTTCCCTCCAAGGGCACGGGCAATTTGCTGCTTTGAAATTGGCTCCTGCCTGTGGGCTGGTGAGGATCTGCCCATAGCCAGTCACGTCACACTCTCCAGAATCCCCTTTCGTGCCCCTTCCAGAAAGAAACAGGCCCTGGAGTCATGTTTCGTGTGCTCCCTCCACAGACACTTCTCGGGCGACTGGCTGAGTCCATGTACCACAGCTGCGCTGCGCACAGTACCCAGGGATGACTTCCAGGCAGAGACGGCAGCGTGTGTATTTATGTAGGGTTGTTAGGGATCCAGGGAGGATTTCAGGGGAGTGTGGGCGGGGAGCGTTCCTCTCTGACCCCGCCGAGGTGGGCCCGCAAGAGGCTCCGTGCTAAGCGCTTCTTTCCAGGGTGTGGGAGCCACAGCGGGGGCCGTGCCGAGAATGGGACCAGCCGCTGTTAGGGCAGACGGGTTTGTTCTTTCCCGAACCCCGAAGCTGGCCGTGTGGACTTTGGAGATCCTGTTTGTCCTCCTCTTTCACTGCGATGAGCAGGCTGGCCAGGGGCTAGACAAATTTCCCAAGCCCCGTGGTGCCCCAGGAAGAAGGGGTGCAGACAGCAGGCCAGGAAACGCGGGCTGGCTCTGTGCACCAGCAGAACCGATGAGATGAACGTAAGGTGCCCAGAGAACCCAGGGAGGGAGCCCTACTCTGCTCTCCTGGGCCAGGACAGGTGTCTTTATTGGACAGGCTTCTGGAAGAAAGGATTCCCATTTCCCACAAAATTACTACTCAACCCGTGTTTCGCTTGCTCAAGGGACATTCTCATGTTCTCTTCCCTTGCTTTCAGGAAGAAGCTCGTCGCCAAGTTGACCCCACCGCGCAGCATGGTTGCCTGAGGAGCTTCTGCAAGCGCGGGGTTACCTGGAGGGGGAGAGATGGAGCCGTAGCGCCCTCCCGGGAAGAGCGCTCAAGATGGCAGCTCAGCGGATTCGAGCCGCCAACTCCAGCGGTCTTCCTCGGTGCAAGTCCGAGGGGACCCTGATCGACCTGAGCGAAGGGTTTTCAGAAGCGAGCTTTAATGATGTCAAAGGTGAGCTCGCGGGGCGCCTGGGTGGCTCAGTCGGTGAAGCGTCTGCCTGCAGCTCAGGTCATGATCTCAGGGTCCTGGGATCGAGCCCTGCAACGGGCTGCCTGCTCAGCAGGGAGTCTGCTTCTCCCTCTGCCTCTGCTGCTCCCCCACTTGCGTGCACACACTCTCTCTTTCTCTTCTCTCTGTCAAATACATAAATAAACTCTTAAAAAGAAAAAAGAGGTGAGCTCCCAGGGACAGAACTGTGGCTGGGGGTGCAGATGGGGATTTGCAAGTGCTCAGAGGCCCAAGGACGTCTCTGCTTTAAAGGCTGCCAAGTTCCCAGACAGTTGAACTTTAGCTCTCTAAACTTCATCGACGATAAATCCAGCCCTAGAACAATAACCACTTGTCTTGTGTTGTTTTTTCGGTGTGTTGGGAGGTTCTGAACGTTCCCCTTGGTAATGCAACTTCTCCATACAGAATGTGTTTGTATTTTCTCTTTTCGAGACTTTCGGTGATACTAAGGTAGGGAGTTGGGCGCTCAGGATACTGGAGAGAAGGAGAGAGTGTGGGCAGCCAGTGAAATACTGAGAACCGCTGAAGAGGAGAAGGTGGTCTGGGACTGGGGTCAGCTAGCTTCTCCGGTGAGGGTCACCCAAGGAGGTTGTACTCCTTGCAGGCCTCCGGGGTTCCATCACAGCTATTCCTCTGCTGTTGCCGCTCGAGAGCAGTCAGAGAAGACAGTGAGCGGTGGACATGGCCATGTTGCAATAAAACTTTATTTACAAAAACAGCAAAGGGGCCGTTGTTCGCCGACTCTTGCTTTAGAGGTGGCCCGGGGGTGAATCACCCCGAGCCTCTGGTTTTCTCTAACAGCCACGCACAACTGGATCAGTGAGATGGGTGCCGGTGGGTCATTTCTTCCTGGGAGTCCCCTCTGACCTTAGCAGGTGCTTACATCCGGCAGCTTCCCTATGGCGTTGACCGCAACGTGTTGAAGTTCCCCGCTGGGCCTTCCAGAGGACGAGCCGAGCGGGAGCTGCTCTTGACCTTCCTGGCTTTCGCCCCTGGTGCTCAGTGAATAGTCCCTGAACCAAACTGCTGTCTCCCTGCTAACACGGTGGCCCTCTTCCCTGTTGTCCTAAAAACCATATGCACCCCATTTGTCTCTTCCTCACCTCTTCTCCCTTCACTGTTTCCTCAACTTCTTCCGCTTCTGGTCTGTGCTTTATGCTTGGAGCCCTGGGCATTGTGTTAAATGTTCTTCCCACAAACGACTGGCAAAGGAGGTCATGAGACTTTACTAGTTAGAGCAGCCGTGTTCCCCGGTATTGCAATAAATAACAGGACCCTTTGTTTTTCACCGGCCGGTAATGGGCATTGTCTGCTTACTTGATAGCCCAGCTGATTATGGCTAAAGCTGGAAACAGGGAGCATCATTTGTGGGATTTGGGCGGGGGTCTTGAAATGATGCAGCTGAATTTTTTAAATAGCGTCGATGATCTGAGAGGTGTTAGGGTCCTAACAGAACACCAGGATTGTGGGAAAAGACAAACAAAACAGCCCGGACACGAGCCGGGGCTGGTTAGCCGAGGGCGTGAAGCCCACCGAGCTGCTGGACCCACTTCCCAAGGCTGCTCTGCCCGATGGTCCACAGGCTTCGAGGTGGGGGTTTATTCCAGCCAAACCCGCCGCTGCAGAGTCCTCTGCCCCCGATTAGGGTTCCACTTGACCAGAACTGAGGCAGCGGGGTAGAAACTGTATGACTCATTGCACGCAGCTTCCTGACATGCAGGGATTTTTTTTTTTTTTTTTTTTTTTTTTTTGTATTACAATCAAGGATAGCTGTGAATCTGGGCAGTGCTCCCCAGAGTTCATTAAGATGGGATGGATAAGGATGGATAAGGATTTTCCTGCAATTGGACGGACGCTCCGCCCGGTGTCTCCGGGTGCCCTGTGACAGGTGACTGACGGAGGGACCCATCTGGAAGAAGCTCACACCAGAGTCCTCTTCCACCGGCGGCCCGGCAGGGAGGGACCCCATTTCCCACTGGGTGAGCCTGACCCTTGAGTGAAATGTGTTATGCTTCTCCGCTAAGGAGAGTGCTTGGAATTTTAAGTGAGCCCATTCTTATTCTTCAGTCTGGTGAAACTAAAGTGATAATTTGCAGTGATACGTTTTCTTAGGATATATACAAGCCTACCTAATAGCTTTTGGTTTTTAATTTTAAAAATATCACTCTAAGGGAATTGTTCCGGGAAACATAATAGGGATGTAACTTCTGAGGGATTCTAACAAGATTTTAATAGCTGCCAAGCTCTCTGATTTTCATTTGGTTTTAATTTTTATGTGACATTTTCATTAGATGTGTCAAAGAAACAAAAAGCGGGTTATATTACTGGAGACGGTGCCTGGAAAACAAAGCGAGAAAGGTCTTTTTGTCCCCTGACCCCAGCCTGACCCATCCCCCTTCCCCCCACCTCTCCCTGGAAGGCAGTATCTTTTTCTCAAAGCTGTTTTTTTTTCACTCCGCTCCCTTCCCTGTAAGTGATTTCTGTTTGGGGCACAGCCAGGGAGAACACCGTGACCCCGTAACATGGATATGGCCTCTCTGTCGTGCGCCTGAGAGATGAACATTCATCCCAAGAATATTTGTTGAACACCTGCAATGTGGCAGGCTGTCTTCCAGGATTGCCACTGTGAGCAACACAGACCCTAAGGGAGCTTCCACCATAATGGGGCGACACAGCCCTCCCCACGGGAAAGTAAATGTATGTATGTATCGGTTAATGAGAAGTGCCCTGGAGAAAATAAAATTAGGAGCAGTGTGGAGATGTCCACTTGAACATAACCCTTTGTGAGTCCTTCCCTGGGGCTAAGCATCTCTATGCTAAGGACACAGTCAGAACCTGATCTTCGAGCAGAGCCCGCTGAGGGAAGAATCTCAGCTCCTGGGGCCACGGCTTGTAAAGGCCTGGATTACAGCCCAGGCCCCCTGAACCCAGGACCAGATTCCACGCCCCTAGCACCCCACCTGGAGGTGAGCTTCACCCCTTCACGGCCCGGGTGAGCTTTCTGCCAAGCATATCCCTCTCACCTGGGTCATGGAAAGAGATAGAAACTTCCTGCTTTATTTTCCAAGACGTTGCTAAGCAAATACAATTCCGCTTTCATTATTTCTTTTCAAAGGAAAAGGATACGGGCAGACGGTGTTTTTGGAGGGCCGGTTTGATAGACAAGAGTACATGTTGACGTAGTCATGTGTCAGAGACGATGCGGAGGTAGTTCCGCTGAAAACACCGTCCTTTTTCCAGTTGTTAGTTACAGGACCCCAGAATATTCGCACACTCTGTGAAACAAGGCGCAGTTTGCGGGGGGAGCTGGTTCCTCTCCAAAGGAACTTTCCGCATCCTCTGGATGTACTTTGTCAGGCATGGGAGGGAGAGAAAACGCTTCGGTATTTGATGATCCGTTTTTCAGAAACACGCGCCCCTGGTTGGGATGACTGACTTTGGCCGCTCTGACTGCTCTTGGCACCCGTAACCTACACGGTTGAATGGCACGAACCAGAAATTAGCTTGAGTCACCGTTGAAGGTGTTGAGGGTTTTCAGCATTGGCTCAGAAATAACGTGAATAAGACCAGACATAAAACCGTTGTTTTTCAAGGTACGCAGGAGAGGCGGTTTCCAAGTTGTCATTCTGAGCGATCATTTAAAGGAGGCTGGAAGAGGCGGGCCTCGAAAGGCTTATTTTGGTGAAGAATAGGTTCAGCTTGTCAAGGGAACCTTCCGCCACCCCGCTCACGTGTTCTGTGTTGAGGGCAGAGTGTGGCACCCGCTCACACTCAGCTGCTTTGGCGGCCCTTCATTGTCCGTCTCCGGCCACAGACCACGTGTCACACGGCTCAGAACGTCCCTGTTGCTGGGTCGGTCACATTCGGCTTCTCTCTCCACCCCTGGCAGCTCTAGGAAGTCAGAACGCAGGTCAAAATGAGACGGTATTTGGGGCACCTGGCTGGTTCCGTTGGTGGACCTTGAGACTCTTGATCTCGAGTTTGGAAGTTCATGCCCCACATTGGGTGTAGAGATGACTTAAAATAAAATCTTTAAAAATGAAAAAACGAGACAGCATCTTCGTGATCCCGGGGAAGCAGGGTCCTGTGGACGCCCCACTGTGCTGGGTGAGGGGCCAGCCGCGCCGGCCCTAGTGAACGGAGCCGGAGTTCGCTTCGGCTGGTTTCTGCTAATTGCTTGGCGCTCCGTGCCCACCGCGAAGGGCGTCCTCCTCCCTCGCTCCGCCTGGTGCCCTGCACGCCCACGGGCCTTGCCCTCACCACCTGTCTCTTTGTGTTTTGTGCAGTGCCTTCTCCCAGTGCCTTGCTAGCGGACAATCCCACACCTTTTGGAAACGCAAAGGAAGTGATCGCCATCAAGGACTACTGCCCCACCAACTTCACCACCCTGAAGTTCTCCAAGGGCGACCACCTCTACGTCCTGGACACGTCCGGCGGGGAGTGGTGGTACGCGCACAACACCACGGAGATGGGCTACATCCCCTCCTCCTACGTGCAGCCCCTGAACTACCGGCACTCCACGCTGAGCGACAGCGGGGTGATCGACCATCTTCCCGACAGCCCAGACGAGGTGGCCAAGGAGTTAGACCTGCTCGGGGGGTGGACGGATGACAAGGGGCCCAGCAAAACCTACAGTAACAACCCTTTCTGGAACGGGGCCCAGACAAACCCCTTTCTGAACGGGAACGTGCCGGCGATGCCCAGCGTGGACGAGCGGACTCCCAGAAGTACCGTGGATCTGCTCCTTTTCGACCCCGGCGCGTCTTCCTTCACGGAGTCCAGCTCCGCCACCACCAACAGCACCGGCAACCTCTTCGACGAGCTGCCGGCCGCCACCCGCGTGCAGGCGGAGGCGCCGGGCAGGCGGGACAACCCGTTCTTCAGGAGCAAGCGCTCCTACAGCCTGTCGGAGCTGTCGGTCCTGCAGGCCAAGTCGGACGCCCCCGATGCGTCGGGGTTCTTCACGGGCTTGAAATCCCCGGCGCCGGAGCAGTTCCAGAGCCGCGAGGACTTCCGCGCCGCCTGGCTCAGCCACCGGAAGCTGGCCCGCTCCTGCCACGACCTGGACTTGCTGGGCCAGAGCCCCGGCTGGGGCCAGACCCAGGCGGTGGAGACAAGCATCGCGTGCAAGCTGGACAGTTCCGGGGGCGCTGTGCAGCTGCCCGACACCAACATCAGCATCCACGTGCCCGAAGGCCACGTGGCCCCCGGCGAGACGCAGCAGATCGCCATGAGAGCGTTGCTGGACCCGCCGCTGGAGCTCAACAGTGACCGCTGCAGCAGCGTCAGCCCGGTGCTGGAGGTGAAGCTGAGCACCTTGGAGGTGAACACCTACATCATCCTGGAGATGAAAGTGTCGGCCGAGGTGAAAAATGACATTTTTAGCAAAAGCACCGTGGGCCTCCAGTGCCTGCGGAGCGACTCGAAGGAAGGGCCCTATGTCCCCATCCCCCTCACCTACAGCTACGGGGACACGGTCCAGGTACAGCTGGACAACCTGGAGCCCTGCATGTACCTGGCCATCGTTGCCCACGGCCCGAACATTCTCTACCCTTCCACGGTGTGGGACTTCATCAATAAAAAGATCACCGTGGGGCTCTACGGCCCCAAACACATTCACCCGTCCTTCAAGACCGTGGTGACCATTTTCGGGCATGACTGTGCCCCGAAGACACTGCTGGTCAGCGAGGTCACCCGCCAGGCCCCCTGCCCCGCCCCCGTGGCCCTGCAGCTCTGGGGCAAGCACCAGTTCGTCCTGTCCAGGCCCCAGGATCTCCACGTCTGTATGTTTTCCAACATGACCAATTACGAGGTCAAGGGCAGCGAGCAGGCCAGAGTGGTGAGGGGATTCCAGATGAAGCTGGGCAGGGTAAGCCGCCTCATCTTCCCCATCACCTGCCAGAACCCCGGCGAGCTGTCCGACTTCACCCTGCGGGTTCAGGTCAGAGGCGACCAGGAGGCCATCCTGACCCAGTTTTGCGTCCAGACCCCCCACCCGCCCCCTAAAAGTGCCATCAAGCCGTCCGGGCAGAGGCGGTTCCTCAAGAAGAACGAGGTCGGGAAAATCATCTTGTCCCCGTTCGCTGCCACCACCAAATACCCGACGTTCCAGGACCGCCCGGTGTCCAGCCTCAAGTTCGGCAAACTGCTCAAGACCGTGGTGCGGCAGAGCAAGAACCACTACCTGCTGGAGTACAAGAAGGGCGACACCATCGCTCTGCTCAGCGAGGAGAAGATCCGGCTGAAGGGGCAGCTGTGGACCAAGGAGTGGTACATCGGCTACCACCAGGGCAAGGTCGGCCTCGTGCACGCCAAGAACGTGCTGGTAGTGGGCAGGGCCCGGCCGAGCCTCCTCTCGGGGCCCGAGCTGAGCACGTCGGTGCTGCTGGAGCAGATCCTGCGGCCGTGTAAGTTCCTCACCTACATCTACGCCTCGGTCAGGACCCTGCTCATGGAGAACGTCAGCAGCTGGCGCTCCTTCGCCGATGCCCTGGGCTACAGGGACCTGCCGCTCACCTTCTTCTGCCGCGCCGAGCTGGACAGCGAGCCCGAGCGGGTGGCGTCGGTTCTGGAGAAGCTGAAGGAAGACTGTAACAACACGGAGAACAAAGACCGCAAATCCTTCCAGAAGGAGCTCATGATGGTGAGTGCTCAGCGGAGAGCCTGGGGCCCAGTCTGCTCTCAGCGCCTCTCCCTGCACGCTGGGGGCGTGGGTCTGCTGAATATCCGGGCCAGCGTCCGGGTGCTGCTTCGCTCCCTGAAACTCACAGGGTGTAAGCATGCAAGTGCACCTGGAGGTGGGTGTTTGGGGGGGGCCTTTAGGGAGCCCCAGACAGCTCCAGAGCCACCGTGGAGAGCACCGTCCAGGTGGCTTCCTGCGGGATTCTCGAGCTCCTCGGAGGTCTCCGATGGACCCCCGAGGGCCTGGTGGGGGTAGGGGGCACGGGGAGACTCAGTTTGCCTCTGTTTTGATCTCTTGGGAGAAGTTCCACGTTTCATCAGATTCCCACCAGGATCTAGACTGACGTTTTCAGAGCTGCCGCCCCCAGTTCTAGCTCTACTCTGATAGGAGGCTTGCGTGTTTCTTCCTCTGCCTCGTTTCTGTGTGTGATCAGGGATTGAGGACGGGCTCTGTCTCTCCGGCACGTCTGGGAACTGCGATCCTGAGAAGTGGAGAGGGTGAGGTTGTCGTCACACTGCACGACACGCCCGGGCCGCTGCCCGCTGGAACCCGCCCACGGCCCCCCCCAGCCTGGGCTCTGCCGCCCTCTCCCAGCTGTGTGCTTCCCGTGGCCTGCCATAGAGTAGTTGACTTGCACAAGCTGGACAGTATCCTCCTGGTGTCCCGCCTTGCACCTGGTGGCTGTTCTGTCTGTGGTAGAAGCATCCTCGGTTCCCTTCCCCGTCTTCCCAGTGGGGACACATCCCTGGGCTTCTTCCTACGGAAACCCTTGTGATTTGGACATAGGCGTTCCTTCCTTGCTCCGCCAGGCTCCACACACCCTTTTTGCCTCCTGACTTTTGTAAGAGGTGCGTCTTAGCACCCCCAGAATTTCTGCTCCCTGTGCTGTCCCTCTTCTACTCGGCATCCGCCGCGCGGCGGGAGCGCCTCTGGGAACGGATGAGCGTGCCTGTGTTGACATCGGCGTGCCGCGTGTGTCTGAGCGTGCCCGTGTTGACATCGGCGTGCCGCTGAGGTCCGTCCATGGCACGTGCAGCTCTCGGCTGCCCTGGGAGCCTGGAGCCAGAGGGATACAGCCCCTGCAGGGAGCAGGCCCTGCAGCATGCTGCTGGCTCCCAGGAGTACAGAACCAGACGCTGCCCTGGAGAAGGAGGTGGGAACCAGGAGTGGCGAGTAGAGGGGCAATCTTGGCCACCAGGAGGTTGGGGGTGCTGGTGATGGCAGCGTCTGTGGGGACGCGGGATTGTCGCGGCTGGGGAGAGGCGGGGGTGGTGGGCGG
>LNAC01000088.1:3915247-3925916 GCA_002007465.1 Ailurus styani | reverse complement strand
GGGGGTGGTGGGCGGGCATCCCACCCCCTTCCTGCAGGAGGCCTCTCCCCTTGCTGGCCCTGCAGCTGTTGGATGCACCCCTGAGCGGGGGCAAGCCCGAGAGGCCCGGTGTCCCCTCAGGTGGACCGGGCGCAGTGGGCAGGGGTGCCCAGCCCTCTCCGGGCCCTTGAGCTGGGATTCGCCGTGGATAAAATAGGGTGCTTTTGTGGAACATAAATAGTATTGACGGTTCCTTCATTCCAGCCTAAGACACCCTTGCCTCCAGTGGCCAGCGGTGGGAAACGGGACAGTGGGAGCAGCCCGTCCCGTCGCAGCTGCGGAGGAGTGATGACGAGGGAGGCCCTTTGCTTGCCCACGTTCCCTCACTTCCTTTCAGGTCTCTCCAGACCTAAGCGGTGGCTCTCTCTCTTCCCTGTGGGGGCTTCTCTGACAGCACGTGTTTGGGGGACGTGCCTGGGTCCCTCTTGTGAGGGACGGGGGTCTCCCGGCCCCAGCCAGGTCTGCCTGGAGGTTGGCAGTGTTTCCCTCGCTCAGCTCCTGGACTAAATCCATCGACATCGTCAGAGCAGGCGGATTACAGTGTCAGCCAAACGTCTAGAAACCACAGGCTGATTTGTCCCCACGTATTTCCGGGGTCGCTGGACGCCAGGTTCCATTTCTCGCCACACTCAAGTCTCTGAGCGGTGGCTTCCTGCAGCCGCGGGGGGCCCTGAGGGCAGCACAGCCCCTCACGTGGTGGCCACGGTTTTCTGTTCAGGTGGGACTCCCTGGTCTGGAAACAGAGAAGGCCCTGGAAGGGGGGTGAAGGTTGGGACGGTAGGTCTGCAGGGACTTGGGAAGGGAGAACAATGTTTAGTCCTCCTGCCATCAGAGGGGGTCAGGCCCGGGCCCGCGCTGCTCCCTCAGCCTGGAAGCCTGCCCCGCGGACTCGGGACAGAGGCTCTTGACGCCCATCAGGGCCAGCCCACAGGTTGTGCCTTCAGGCCTTTCCCATGCCCTGGTGCTCGGGTCGCCGCCCTTCATCGGCCCCATCGCTGTCTGCACCGTGCTTTCCCCAATCCCAGACGGCCTTGCTGCCTCGGGTCTGTGTTCCTTGCTCTTGACCGCATCGTATACGCGAGAGAAAGGCACGGGAAAGACTCGGACGTTGGAGGAATGAGAGAAAGGAGAGAAAGCATTGAACGCCCGCCTCGTCAGGCCCCGGGAACCTGAGCCGCGTCTTGCAGTCAGACCATGCTTCTGCTCTGGTTCTCTGGTTGCGTTCCTTCCCTCCATCATTGCAGGGCTTGGAGGGGCATCTTGCACAAGCCCATGGGCTTCCTGGCGTGCCCCTGCCTGCCTGCCCTTTCCCACCCAGACGGTGTGCGACCACCGTCAGGGAATGCCCACCGCCCCCCCACCCCCCGCACACCCTCCCCCGTCCCCGGCTCACCCAGCCCTGCGGGGGACGCCGCGACCTTCCGTGGCAGAGGACGGCCACCCCGCCGACAGCGCCCCCCAGGCCAGAACGAATGGGCAGGGGAGGGGCGACGCAGGGCTGCTGCAAGGAGGGGGCGAGACTGGCACTGAGCGCGGCAAGGAGCCAGGGTGGACGGAGCCCCCAGGGATCTCTGCCGGCAGGACTTGGGGGCAGGTTGGGGAGATGTCGGGATCGGGCCCCAAGGATCACTGAGTGGAAGGCACGGGATCGAGGCTTCTGACACAGCAGAGAGAGCCCACAGACAGCGGAGCGAGTGTGGGTCTCGATACCACTGCCTCCTGTGTGCTCAGGGGCGACGTTGGCTGCTGGGCTTCCCAAGACCGCGGTCCTTGACATGAGCAAGGCATGCAGTGAACATGAGCGCAGGACACGCTGGCCAGGAGCCCCGAAGAGAAGGGCCCCGTGTGTAGACCAGGGAAAGACAGCGGGGCTGGGGGCTCGGGGCTGGTACTGATGCGGGAGCCCACTCCACAAGGGGGCCGTCAGGTTGGAGGCACAGCGTGGGCAGGACCAGGGTCCCAGAGGGCAGAGATGCGGGCAGACCAAAGGCGGCAGGGATCCAGGAAGATGGGACGTGGGGCGTGGGGCCACCTGCGCCAGATGACACTGAGGCACAGTGTTCTAGGGGAAGAGAAGGGGAGCCAAGCTGGATCCAGGCGCGTCCCTGCTCCTTGCCACGCCCCACAGCCCCTGAGCCACGCAGAAGCCGCCGCCAGTCGGGTATCCCACTCCGAACGTATTTCCTGCAGAACATCAGGAGGACGCCTGGGCGTGGAGGACCGAATTTTCTAGATCCTCATTTCTAGGTATACTTGTGTTAAGGAGACGAATGGGCAACTCCTTTTTATCAGAGGTGACGGGTGCAGCCAAATCTGAGGACTGAGGACTGACACCCTTCCCGTTTGTGCAGAGATTCCCTTGGCCACTTAGCCTCCAGACTGCTGCTCACGCTTCGCAGCCAAGCCAGGGGGCGCCTTAGGCAGCCAGGCCTTCCGTTTCTGGCTGCAGCACGCTCTTTCCCCCACTCCTGTGGCTGGTCGGCCCCGCGGCCTGCGGCCACTCTTCCACGGTGTCATCCATGCGAAGCTGTGTCTTCTCGCCGCGTGCACAGCGGTGTGGACTTTCAGAGCTTCCGGGTCTCGAGTTTGCACAGCTGTCTTGACTCCTCCCAGGTTTTGTTTGGTCCTGAGCTAAAGTACACAGCTGGGAGTGACAGGAAGCTGGTGGCAGGTGCCGTTACCGCAGCGACAGACTGTCCGGAGACCCCTCCTCCCGTTTGCCAACCTTGGGTTCCCCGTTGGGACTCTTGTTTCCTTCACGAAGAGGAGGAAGCAGAGCCTGCTCTTGACTTTCGGCACGGTGAAGTCCTTGACTGCGTCTCGCGGTGCACTTGGTGGCAAACACGTGCTGGCGTGTATTCGTCCTGGGAACTAGGAGTACATTGAAGGAAAGGGCTTGGGGAGAGACGGGTGGTCGGTCAGCTGGGGCGAGGAGGGAGCAGTCAGGGGCGTGGCCAGGCCTCCCCGAAGGGGCGGGTGGAGGCCGGCGCTCAGAGCTGGGGCTGAAGCCACCGGGCATTTGAATCCAGGGCCGGGCTCTTTGGAGAACATTCTCTGAGAAAGAGGAAATTTCTCTAGGATGCAAATCCAGGGAAGAGCAGCTGTTTCCAGGAGTGGAGTAAAGCCCAGGCTGGTGGAAATGAGGGATGAGCTGGAGATTCAGGGGGTGGGGTGGGGGCTGGAGAGGACGGTGTGGAGTGATTCTCCGAGCCGGGAGAAAAGCCCCCGATCCCTCCAGAAAGAGAGCGGTTAGCTAACCTCTGCACCTGTAGGTGGTTCCTGGGGTTCTTCTGATGTTTGCACATCTTGGGAATAGAAACATGGGTGAGGTTAACATACAGCAAAACCGAAATGATACCTCATTGCCTTCTCTTAAGAGTATTTCCTGAAACGGGGCTTGGCAGACTGGCTCCTGGGCCGCCTGCCTTCGTAAGTGAGGTCACACCGGACCGAGCTGTGCCCGCTGCTTCACACGCCGTCTGTGCTGCGTTCCCCCCACACTGGCCAATGCGGGGGCTTGCGACAGAGACCACAGTGTCCGCAGAGCCGAAACCTCTTCCCTCTCTAGCCCTGTGTCGAACAGGTTTGGTCACCTGGCTCCAATTCCCCTTTGCTCCGTTAACTTGCTGCCAGGGTCAGTCTTGTTTCGAATGAGATTTTCTGGGATTACCTGTGAGTGTTTGTATGTGTGCAAAAATTAAAGAGGAAGCTACAGGGAAAGGAGCCAGAGCTTCCTGCTGGGAGCTTTCTACCGCTAGGACCCAGTGGCACCCAAAATGGGCCCCTAAGAAAAGCCTAAATACCCGCTGAGTGGTGGTGTGGCCGCTCTGGGACCGTGAAACCCGCGCTGGCTGATCCAAGCGTGAGTGGAGCTGAAATTGGTAAATGAAGGTGCCTCCATCCCTGCGTTCACCCTGCTCCTCGTGATGGAGCCCTAGTCCTCACCCGTGGCCCCTGGGGACAGAGCCGCGGTCATCACTCACGCTGGGGGTGACCCCAGTCGGAAGCATGAGTCTGGCNGCCCCCCCCCCCCCCGGAGTTGGGAAGCCACGGGCGAAGGCTGAGTGCGGACGCGCAGGGACTGACCATCCCCCTTATCGGGGAGCGGGGAGAGGACCCCGCCTGCCGCAGCGTGCCGGGGCTTCAGCCTCGCCGCACTGCAAAAATTTCAATCCGGAATCTGACCAGTGTATCGAACATCCCCCGGCCACCCACGGGGACGTGGGTGTGCTTATTCCTTCTGAAGCACAGATTTACTAAACATTGATTTTTTTTTAAACAATGTCACTTGAATGCCTCAAAATTCAGGTGAAAACAGACCCTTTTATGAAATATGTAAGGAATTGAAATGTCGTGTCGTCCAGATCCGTGTTTTATTTGGTTCCATCCCTGATGTCGAGGGGCGAGTGCCCGCAGAACTTGGGCGGAGGCCTGCTCCACCTCTGTCACTTCGGGGGACGCTGGACAGGCTGCCTGCAGGTGGGGGGGCCTCTCCGTCGCGCCCTCGGCTTCATCCTCAAACTGGGGTGAGCTCGGCGCCTGCCTCACGGGGTTCTGAGGAGCGGATGAGCCCATGCCCGGCTCATGGTATGTGCTCAGTGCTTGCAGCTTACTCCAAAACACAACAGAACCAGCCCGAACAGGACCGGGGGATCCTCCCACCTCCTTCCAGCCAACCGCAGTTGGCAGCTAGCCGCCAACCCTCGGACCCCGGGGCCCACCAGAGGGACCCATCAGCCCTGCTGCGAATTGCAGGGATTGACCGGCTGGGCGTCCAGCAAATGCATTCAGCAGATTGCCAGAAAAGTCACTATTCGTCCGTCTTGTTAAGCTCCCGCAATACAAACAGGAAGTGTGGACAGGGATACTCAGTCTCAGGAAGGGACCCAGCAGACGGTAACTGCGCTCAGTCAAGGCCACCCGCCTTCTTCCCAGACTAGTGGACAGAGTTCTCACAGGAGCTGCGTGTTCGGCTCCGTCGGGAAGGGGCCGGTGGGCTTGTTCCCAGCAAGTGCTCTTGGAGTCTTGGAGTGACAACAGCAGGTGCCCAGATAGAGCCTAGAAGGACAGAGAGAAGACCAGGTGACTTGTTCTGCTTCTAGCCTCTCCAGGCTTAGGCTCACCTGTCTGCGGGCCCGGGAGACCAACTCCAGGGTGCCTCCGAGGCCCACTTGTCCCGCTGTTGGGGTGTGATCTGAGACTGCTGGGTGGCAAGCCTTTTGCACCTCATGGTGGGCGGACCCGGGGCCTGCTGGTTTGTGCTAACTGATTTAGTTTTGTTTCTTTAAGACCCCAGCCCGGGGTCTCACAGAATACGTTGGACTGTTGAGCTCTGTGTTGGAAGCCTACCTGATCCGGCCCCTTTCCTAGGGGGCAGGGGAGGGAGCAGGTCCCAAGGTGGCCACTTGCTGGCTTGGGCCAGGTGGGGCTTTGGGCCGGGCTCTATCCCCTTGCCTCCTTCCTTGCCAGGGTGGCGGGCATGCGTTTCCCTCCTGAGTCTCACCATAGTTGGTGACTCCTGTCCTGAAGACACACTAGAAATTCTTTCAGCTTTGGCAAGGGAGCAAGCCTATTGATTCCAGAAAGTGTTCTGATAGGGGACCCTCAGGTTCAGCCTTGGGGCTCTCCATTCTCCTTACCCTCCACCTGGGGGTCTTCACTTTGCCCCTAAAACCTGCTAGCCCGGATGTCAGTGTGCACCTCAGCCCCTGTCTGAGCCTTTGTGTCCGTGGAGTTCTGCGTCCAGCCGATGCCCGCAGCACCTCACCCCAGCCCAGCTCCTGGTCCGGTCCCTGGAGCCTCGGGCGTCCGGTCCGTCTCAGTGAAGCATCACGGTGCCCGGCTGCTCCGAGGGAGCGGGAACAGGGCCAGCAGCCGGCATCCGCCCTCGCCCCGTGGGTCAGCATCCCGGGGCTGCCGAGACGACGTGCCGTAGATGCGGTTCTTCAGGACAACAGAGCTGTGTTCTCCCCAGTGCTGGACGTGTTGGGAGGCCTGCTTCCTCCTGGAGCCGCAAGGGACAGTCTGGTCCAGGCCTCACCTCTGGCTCCCAGTTGCTCCCACCGCCCTTGGCCCACAAAGACCTTATTTCTGAATACAGCTCCTGAGTTTCCAGGTGGACGTGACTCTGGGGAGAGGGCACTGGCAAACCCCGTCCACCCTGCAAAACTCAGTGCTTTCCTTCTATCCTGGGGGTGTCGACCGCGCTGGAGTTCAGGGGGTGCTTTCTAAGCCCCAGAACCTTCAGGGTAAAGAGCGCGTTGCCTCCGCGTGAAGCCGGAGCCTGCCCTCTGACCTGCGCCGTGCTCTGCTCCTTCCCCCTCAGGCCTTACTGAAAATGGACTGCCAGGGCCTGGTAGTCAGACTCATCCAGGACTTCGTGCTCCTGACCACGGCGGTGGAGGTGGCGCAGCGCTGGAGGGAGCTGGCCGAGAAGCTCGCCAAGGTGTCCAAGCAGCAGATGGACGCGTACGAGTCTCCGCACCGGGACAGGAACGGGGTCGTGGACAGCGAGGTGAGCCTGGGCGGGGGAGGCGGTCACGGTAGCTCTGTCCACCGGACAGTGCGTGGACGCGACGAGTGCGTTGACGTGAGCAAGGCGGGCTCTCCCTGAGCGGGGGCGAGTGTCCCCCTTCCCGGGGCTGTTGGCTGTGCGGCCCGACCTTCCGGGACCTTCCATCAGACTGAGCAGCCCATGAACGGAGCCCTTTGTGGCCAGAGCCGGCGGGGATCCTGCTCAGAGGTTCTTTGTAGTCTCATTGGGTGGCCCAGGTTGCTTTAAGCTTCCGGAAAGCGGGCTCGGGCCCGGGAGACCCAGGAAGGAGGAAGTCCCAGAACAAGGTGTCCTTTATTCACGCAGTGAATTTCTAAAGAAGTGACCCACCTGGAAAGCGCTGCAGGGACTGTAAGGAGAGAAGTCCTTCCCGTTTGCTCAGACACCCTTTGCTGCGCCCCTGCTCTTGCCCAGAACGCCTTCTTCCCTTAGAAATGTGCTGGTTCTGGACAGCGCCGGTTCACCTGTTTCTCTGGGTTTGTCTCTTTCTCCAAAGAGAAGCATGAATAATGGGCACAGGAACCGGAGTTCATAGGCTCCAGTAACAGGATCGAATCTCTTACTGTGCGCTCATCTTCTCTCCCCCTCCCTCCTTTTATTTTGGACGACCCCCCCTCCAGGCCATGTGGAAACCCGCCTATGACTTTTTATTAACCTGGAGCCACCAGATCGGGGACAGCTACCGGGACGTCATCCAGGAGCTCCACATAGGCCTGGACAAGATGAAAAACCCCATCACCAAGCGCTGGAAACACCTCACCGGGACCCTGATCCTGGTCAACTCCCTGGACATTCTGAGAGCAGCTGCGTTCAGTCCCGTGGACCACGATGACTTCATGATTTGAGCGGGTCCCCCACCCCCGCCGCTGCTCCGGGCCCTGCACCGTCAGTCCGTCCCGGGTGCCCACGCCGTCACGTGGCGCGGGGAGGGAGGAAGGGCCGGCTGCTCAGACACATCCGGGTCCCTCGAGGGCTGGACCCACACCCAAGGACCAAGCACACACGACGCTCCGTCGCCCTCCTCCATCGCTGGTGGGGGCAGGGGGGCCCGGAGGGAATTTCTACTGCAGGTCATTGCCAATCAGATAGCTTTCTATTTGTTAGGTATACATTTAAATTTAGAATCCTTTTTTTAAAGTTTAGGGGGAGGCAGATGAGAAAGGTGGTATCGAATTTTTTTAATGGACCCTAAAGGTTTAAAAGAAAAAAGCCACACCTTCGTAGGGGGGATGCTGTCGAGGTTTTTATGTTCTATAAAGACCTTTTTAAATTATGTTACAGATGTATATATGTATCAAAGGTCACTGGGGGCATTTGTGATTCCCAGCCACACTTTGCGTTTCGACACTTGGCGCGCGGAGAGACGCTTGTGCAAGTGTTGGACCCCTTTTGCTCTCTACTTGTAAAAAGGGTAAATCAAATAGGAATGTGGTTTTTCAGTAGACGAGTCCGGCTCTTGCCATCCTTTCCTAGAGTGTCCCAGGTCCTGGTGTCCCCTCTCGACTTCATTCTCTTCTGTCCCTTTGCCTCGTGCTACAGTAAATGATCAGCACACCACCTTCGAGCTTTAGTGGGACGTGAGCCCACAGGTGCCCTTGAGATGGAAAGGCAGCTGGGAGCCGGTGTTCGCCACGGCCCCCACCTGCGTGCAGTCGGTCGTTCGAGAGAACGGTGCCATTTGCCCTGCGGTGGTTCCTGCAGCCGTCAGCCACCGCTGTCCTGTTTGTCCCTGGGGGCGGGAGAGGGGAGCCCTGCCCCAACGTGTGCACCGAGGTGCCGGCTGCCACTAGCCAACTCCGCTTCCTTCCATACGAAATCAGCTCCTGTCCCTTCCTAGTACGCCCCCGTGGCCTAGGAAATAATAACATAGGGGGCCCCGTCTTTTTTTTGTACAAGAAAAAGATTATCCAGGCAGGATGAATGTTTTCTAGAAAGGAAAATGTTTCCCACCTAAAGTCAGGGACGCCGCAGAGCGTTGCATTGAGATGCCCTTTACAGTTGCCGATCGGCGTGGCTGTGTGTGGGCGTGCGGTGCTGGGCTGCACGATCACGCTGCCGTGGTTGGCAGCTTGGGAGGGGGAAGGGGCAGGACGGACGGACTACTGGCCGATCAAGAGCACTGATTCCCGGGAATGTGCCCGGACACGCCGCCTGCTTGTATGACGTGATGGTGGGCCACTTGGGATTCCCCGGCCTCTTCCTCTAAGTCTGCCCTCTCGAGACGTGTTATGTTAATCACCTAGTGTAATCAGTGGGGGAATCCCTGTTGGGGCTGAAAATTCTTACATATCTGTTGATTCAGATCCTGAAGACCGACTGGCTAGGAAAAAAAACCACACACAGAAAAACACTATGTTTTTTATGCTGCAAGAACCAGGACACGCAGTTCCCCAGTCATCCACGAAGTAACCTTAAATTCCGCTTCTCGTTTCCACCGCCATCCTTTCCAGACATCATCGCTCGCCTTCTCCCCAAAGAAGAAGCAGAACCAGTTGCACCTTAAACCGTGGATATTTTTCCTCAGGGGCTTTGAATAGTTTCCTATGCAACATGTCTTGTAGCACAAGTTAAATTCTACAAAAGTCGCAGTAAATTTTATTTGGATATTTTAACCTGTTGTGTGTGCGTGTGTTTTTCTGTGCCCACCCAAAACCTGGTGAAAGCATCTGTGAGTAACGGCTCCCTCCCCAAAGAGCCGCCCCTCGGCGACACTGTGACTGTTGGTTCAGCAGACGACTTCTATATTTTTACTGGATGTTCTGTAGTCTGGTCCGAGAAGCTTGGTTAAAATCTCCAGTTCTCCGGGCACCTGGGTGACTCCGTCGGTTAAGCATCCAACTCTTGATTTCAGCTCAGGTCTTGATCTCACAGTCGTGAGTTCAGGCCTGGCGTTGGGCCCCACGCTGGGCATGGAACCTACTTAAAATTTAAAAAGAAAAAAAAGTCTCCAGTTCTTATTCTGATATTTGAAGTAATAGTCATTTGCATATAAAATTAGGGCGTTGGCAGGTGTTTTTGAGAACTAAATATTCGGGAAAAGAATTTGGTTAAAAAAACAAAAAAACAAAAAACCAGTTTCCCAAGAAGACAATTTTGTCCATAATAAATTCCTGCCTTGGTCCTCACTTGACCGTCATACAGTCAAGTCACATGGGGCAGGTGCCAAATCGCTGGTGATCACCAAGCCCCCACCCCGTGTCACCTGGTCCGGCAGCCAAGCCCAGGCATGGTCCTGGGACCTTCCCCATGAGTGGTCACCAGATCCCAGCACCCTGTAGTCTCCCATCCATTTCTACTGCTGCGATGGGACCTCAGCCTTTGCCCTCTCCCTGTGCTCTCCTTACTATTCACTGCTCAACACCCTCCCCCGACCTGGGCCCCCTGGCCACTCTCCCTCCCCTCCTGCTTCCCGCTGTACGGTCTGCGGGCTCACGCTCATCCCCGGCTGCTCCTCCCACGAACTTGCAGCAGCAGAGCTCCCTGGACCCTCGCCCACACTCCTACCTCCCGCCTTGGAGCTGTTCCTCCACACCAGAACACCTCTCCTCCATCGGCCACACTGGGCTCCTTGAGGTCATCGAGTGTCTGAACACGTCGCTAAATGCCCAGAGCCTGGCGCCGCGAATGTATCATGGGAGGGGATTGACCACGACTGATAGGAATGCATCCCTCCATGCGGAGAGCTTGGCTCTTGGAGGGCCGAGAATAGGCTTCCTACTGGGTTTACAACCAATGTAAGACCTACTTGGCCAGCGACGAGGGCATCAGACCCAGGTGAGTTTGTGAAGTGTTTGAAGGGGAGAGCTCAAGTGTACACCAAAAGCAATTCATTTCCGGGCATGAGGGAAACAATGTCAGCTTGGTCCGTGATTTGTGCTATAATAAAATTCAGTTTTAGGTAAAATAGATTGAAACGGCGTCATCCGAAACAGTAACCTGAATTCGGGGGAAAGAGAGTGCCGCCAAGGGCCCAGGCTCTGCTTCACACCTGTGGTCTATGAAAGGTTTGCTCCAATTCATCTTCGTGATGACCTTGGTTTCAAAGAGGAGGGAAGCAGCTGGAGAGGCGGGGAGCGG
>LNAC01000088.1:3884789-3914858 GCA_002007465.1 Ailurus styani | reverse complement strand
CTCCGCCCACCGCCAGCTGTGCCCTCCTGCCCTCTGTCCACCCCTAGCTGTACCCTCCCGCCGCATCGCAAGCAGAGAGAAACCTATCACCGCACAGGCCGTTGTCTGAGAAGCAGGTGCCCGGGAGCAGGGAGTGCCACCGGCCGCCGGGCTCCGGGGAGGGGCCTGGGGGACCAGCAAGCCGGGTTGTCCCTCCACCCTTCACAGGCCTCTGCTGGAGTGTGTGCGCACAGTAGTTCAACCCTGCAATTTTGTGTCCGTTTCCCTAATACCGCAAGTATTTAAAATATTTGCATTTAGCCCAGATTTTCCCTTTTTAAAAAATTCTGGCTTTATTGAGATGTACTTGACATAGGAACAAACGTCTTCCACTTTGAAGACCCAGGCATTTCCATCAAAGAACTCATCCTAGGTTGGGCTGCACGGACTATAAGTGGGCCTCACTACCGAACTATATTGAAACACTTCAAAATGGTGAAGACGATAGACTCTCGATGGGTTCTTTGCCACAATTTTTTTTTTAAGTGAAGAAAGAGCCCCATTGCCCGCAAGCCCAGCATCGGGTTATGGGAACCAGGGAGCGGGTCAGGGCGGGTACGATGCAGGACTTCGACCCCTCCCAGGGACCCCTTTGGCAGTTGGATAAAGCTGTGAAGTTCTCGGGATTCGGTAAATGCATAAAATAAGGAAACCCAGGGCTTACAAAGGAAACCCATTATACTTACATACAGTTAGCAAAAGATTTTTTTAATTGTCACGGGGATCTATGTGCTATTTGAGGCACTAACTCACAACCTAGTAGCAGGTCTCGTCCACCCTAAACTTACAGAATAAAGAGGAGTGTTGTGAGTATCTGACGTTGAGAAATCAGTGACAAAATCACGGGGATTTCTGCTAGAGGACCCTTGTCTCCGCGCATGCCTGGAGGAAACGCTAGTGTTCACTTAGAGGTTAATGAAAATGAAGATGTCGTGTTTTCCCCCCTCGTTTAAAAAAGGAGGGAGCTCATTGTAAGGAAACTGAAATCAGATTTGCTCTGCCAGTAGCTTCGAATGGTTTGCAGGATGTTTTCTGCTCCAGCTCAGCAGAACAGTATTGCTAAAGCTTTGCTTCTCTGATCTGGTTTTCTACCTACGAGGGAGAAGGAAACGGAAGAGATGAACCGGTCCTGTCTGACTTTTTAAATATCTGAAGTCGTTTTCCTCAATTCCCCAACTCAGTTGCTTTGTTTTTTAGAACAATGTCTGTGTATGAATGTTCTACGTATGCAGCACAGCTCTTTTTGTAACCTTCACTGCGGGGCTCAGCGAGGGACAGCCGGAACGGGAGCTCGCGAGCGGCATAAGCCTGGTGAGATGCGGGCAGCTTGGCGGGAGGGCCGACAGGAGGGCTGCCTGCCCCGTGTGTCCTGGAAGCTGGTCTTGGGCACACAGCGCATCAGGGGAGAGAAGAGCCAGCTCCTGGCCCTGCAGGGTCTGTATTCCAGGAAGGAAGATGCAGACGCCTGAAACTGAAGGGAGATGCCAGTGTGGACCATCAGAGCAGACCAAGAGAAGATTCGAGAAGCCGCAGCTTCCCCACTCCCCCCCCACACCCACTCCCATTATATTGATTATTAATGAAGCTTCTCCCGTGTCTCCCCCAGACCCACGATCCCCTTCAAATCAGCCTCCACGTGGCCACCAGGACGGTCCTTCCAAAATAGAAACCCATGCCCCCTTCTGCTTCACGCCCACCTTCGGCGGCCCCTGTGTTTAAAGCAGATGAACGGGGCTCCCCCACGCCCGCCCATGGGTCACTGTTGGCCCCGACAAGCTTCCACCTGTCCGCTCAAGATGAGAGAAGTAAGCACAGTGGACTGGGGGTTTCCATTCAGCCAAATTTATGCAAATTGAATCATCATCGTTCCTGATCCTGAGATTAAGCCCTCCGTTTCTTTTTGGTGTAAAAAAATGTCCTTCATTTTGGTCACTCATGATGAGAATAAATTGTACGAGTAGCAGTTGTAATGCCTTTCTTGGCAAAGTGAAATATTGGCCAATGACAAACATCCGTGCATTTTTTTAAGACTTGTATTTTTGAACAAATAAGGGAGAAACAACATGAGACTGTCTATTTCTGTGGCCCTCTGCTTTTGTGGCTGTTTCTCCCAGACCACCCTCCTCACTGTGGTAATAATGGCTTTCTCTCATTTTCTTTCTTTTTTTTTTTTAAAGATTTCATTTATTTATTTGAGAGAGAGAGAGAGAGCATGAGAGGGGAGAAGGTCAGAGGGAGAAGCAGACTCCCTGTGGAGCTGGGATCCTGATGTGGGACTCGATCCTGGGACTCCAGGATCATGACCCGAGCCGAAGGCAGTCGCCTAACCAACTGAGCCACCCAGGCGCCCCGGCTTTCTCGCATTTTCTAGGTGCTCGGTGTCTTGAGAACACTTTCGCTATATTTGGAACCCAGAAAACACAAACTTGCAGCTTCTTTTGCAGCTAGATGTGTGCATGTGACGAGTGGATCTCTGACTCAGAGACCAGCAACTCACAGAAGGAGGCCAGAGGGGTGGTGGAACGTTCAGGACAGCAGCGGTTCCGGGTCCCTGACCCTCCCTGACCTAGGGGGCACCTTCCTCATCAGGTCAGTTCTGGGCGTCAACATGGAGTGTGGCTCCTTTCCCAGCCCTCTGGTGAACAACCCAATTATCTTTTAATAATCCCCTTTCTGGAAGCCTCAGCCAGGGCCAATTTCTATTGTTTACAAACACACACCTGGGCTTCTGAGGCGTTTTATTCCTTCGGGGGTCTGCTCTGATCATCAGAGTCCGCTGGGAAGTCTTCTTGGATGCACCAAGAAAAACCCCACCTGTTTCCCTGCAGCCTTCCACCCTTACCACAAATATAACCCGAATCTTTCTGTGCATTTGCACTTTGTGTCCCACAGACCATAAACCGAGTGAGGAAGATGCCACGGTGCCCAGCTCGCACTCAGTACGTTCGAGCTCACACTCAGTAAATTCTCGGGTGCATGGCAGCTGAATGAAGAACCTCCCAGGACCACGGCAGAGCATCCAGTGTGAGGGAGGCTACGCACTAGGGCCCGAATAGCTTTGTGTGCAATTGCAGGGATTTCTTTCTAACAAATACAAGTTTTACGGAAAGTTTAGTCTGGATATTTTTTTTTAAAGGTTTTATTTATTTATTTGACACAGAGAGAGAGATCACAAGTAGGCAGAGAGGCAGGCAGAGGGAGAGGGGGAAGCAGGCTCTCCGCTGAGCAGAGAGCCCGATGTGGGCCTCGATCCCAGGACCCTGAGATCATGACCTGAGCTGAAGGCAGAGGCTTTAACCCACTGAGCCACCCAGGCGCCCTAGTCTGGATATTTTTCTAGAAATTTTTATCTCTACTCGTTTTAGTTCGCCGATCTTCCCACTGTAACATTACATGTGTTCAGCTCCGCCGAAGCTCACACTTGGAATAACATGTGTTTGCTTTGTGGTTCGCACCTCCACGCCTTGTTCTACATTCCAAACGCAAAGTCATTTCGCACCCAAGCTGTGGATGGTCGCACCTAGCTGAGGATCGCAGACGTGGAGGCACTTGGCGAGCATCTGTAGCCCGGGGGGGCGATCGAGTCAGGCTCCCTGGACACCTGAGCAAGCAGGGGGCGGGCTGACCAGCAGGCGGGGCGGTCGCCTGGCAGCCCCACCACTCCCAGGGCCCTTCTTCTCCTCTCGAAGAGAAGGGATCTGGAGAAGTGACTCGCTTTCATTTTTGACTCTGAGCCTGGTTAGAATCAACGTCTACAGAGTGAAGACTTTAGTAGGATCCAGGCAGACAGTCAGCTTCCTGCCCCGACACACGGAAATGTATAGATGCAATCCTGCGTGTGGACAGAAACGCTGATGCAGGTATGTTCTTCATGCAACTAGTAAACTCATAAGGATCCACTGATGCGTTAAAAAAGAAATCTCTTCGGAAAATCAGATTCCAGCTTTCCAACTCATTTTGCAAAACACCTTTACGTATACCTAATTATCACATTTTCCATGTGAGAGATGAGTCGAGAAATTAAAGACAGAAAAGGTAATGGATATGGCTGAGGACGCAGGCACTTGACCTAGTTAGAAATAATTTATACAGACCTTGGAGATTTATGTCTTTTTCCCAGACCCTGGGAGAGAGCTCTCATTTTCAAATATTAGGTTTGTGCAAAATACATAGAGAGGTACCAATGGCCAGTGTCACGATGCCATACACAGGATTTCCGGAGCTGATTATCAAGACAAAAATAAATCCTCTTTGCATTTAGAAACTCATACCCAGGAGTGCCTGAGTGGTTCAGTGGGTTAAGCCTCTGCCTTTGGCTTAGGTCATGATCTCAGGGTCCTGGGATCGAGGCCCACATCGGGCTCCCTGCTCGGCGGGGAGCCTGCTTCCTCCTCTCTCTCTGCCTGCCTCTCTGCCTACTTGTGATCTCTCTCTCTCTGTCAAATAAATAAACAAAATCTTTAAAAAAAAAAAAAAAGAAAGAAATTCATTCCCAAATAAAAGCAACTCCGTTTTCTCTTTGTGACATGTAATATATATCCCAAAATGATGCTTAAAATGTCATTGGAGATGTCCAATGCCACCTGGCAGCGTTTCCCCTGAGTCAAAGAGCTTTGCCCCACACTCACGCTGCCCTCCAACAAGGCCGGCGACTGGCATCGTTATTTTCAAAATGTCTTCAAGACACAAAACTTGACTTTGTGTGATTCGAACATTTTTATACTCCTATTTGGGTATTTTGCAGGTCAGTCAGATTACAACAGAGGTCTGGTTAAAATATCATTAGTATTTTGGAATCCTAGACAGCTTCTTCCACCCAGAACTCTGGGCGAGAGTGAAGCGGGTACCACCCCAGCGATCTGGAGAAAGAATTCAGGTATATAAGAGCATTTTTTAAACCGTAATTGCCGTGACCACTCGCCTGATTTTTTTTTTTAAGTGAAGTCCGTGGACCACCTGAAGGAGACTCACCAGGTGGGGGGTCAGGGGGAGCAGCGTATTTAAAAATGCGGATTCTAAGGCCTTGCTGGACCTTTAGAATCAGAGGCTTGTGGGGCCCAGGAATCTGCATTTCCCCGGGATTTCCATCTGAGTCTGAGAGGTGCCGAAGTGTGAGGGCAGGTTTAAGTTTTAATTGTACGGCAAAACACTAGGCGGAAAAGAAAGGGACGTGGTTTCCGTATCTGGAGGGAAGCAGACAGATGCGGCTTCTACATTGCCTGGTCCAGGTACCTCTGCGGCCACAGCTCCAGACTCCTGAGCCACCTGGACTCCGCGCACTGTCCCACTACCGTCCGCCCCCGGCTGAACTTTAATTAAAATCCAGGCAACTGTTTTCAGGGAGGCATCTCTGGTACAAACCGTGTCACAGGCACCCGTGGGGCTGTTCCTGCCCCAAGAGGCATGAAGGGGCCGCCGGCTGGTGCTTAGCGGGTGCAGGTTCCCTGCCCCGGGCCTCCCTCCCTGCCCCGGGCCTCCCTCCCTGCCTGCCCTGGGCCTCCCTCCCTGCCCCGGGCCTCCCTCCCTGCCCCGGGCCTCCCTCCCTCCCTGCCCTGGGCCTCCCTCCCTGCCCCGGGCCTCCCTCCCTGCCTGCCCTGGGCCTCCCTCCCTGCCCTGGGCCTCCCTCCCTGCCCTGGGCCTCCGCGGGCTTCCTGTTGAGCAGACAGGGACTTCTGTCCCCTGCTGGAGACCATGCTCCGCAGCCCTGTCCTGAGGTTTGGGCCTCACCCAGTGTTGCAAATTCAGGGGCTAACGGTCACGGCCGGGTGTGGGAATTTCCAGCTGACTCCTACCTCCGTGGGAGGCCCCGTGTGGGCAGAAGCAAGTCCTCTCATCGGGTTCATGCTGGTGCTTAGGCAAGGACCCCGGAGAAGTCCCTCCCGCTGGCCAGGGCTCAATGGGCTCACGTGTACGCGGAGGTGTGGGGCATTCTTACGTGTGTGCACCTGTGTGCTGTAGCTGCTCAGACGTCCGGAAGGATTCTGAGGCAGGCCTCCTGGCATCACTTACCTGGCATGACGTCACCTCTACAGAAGCAACTGTCCTTTACACCAAGGCCACCAAGACTAATAAGCACCCCACATGTAGCCCCTGCTTTGTGCCTGTCATGTCCTAAGAACTTTAGAGATTTTTTTAAAGATGTCATTTATTTATTTGACAGAGAGAGAGAGACGCCAAGAGAGGGAACAAAAACAGGGGGAGTGGGAGAGGGAGAAGCAGGCTTCCCACTAAGCAGGGAGCCTGATGCAGGCCTCAATCCTAGGACCGTGGGACCATGACCTGAGCCAAAGGCAGATGCTTAACAACTGAGCCACCCAGGTGCCCCAGAACTTTAGGGATTTTAACTCATTTGATCCTCGCAACATCCCTGTGAGATAGGTACAATTAGCCATGGTTTATAGCTGAGAACGTAAGGCACAGAGAGGTTAAGTGACTTCCCCAAGGTCACACAGCTCCGAAGCATGGAGCTGAGATCCAAAGCCCAGGCAGCTTGGCTCCAAAGTCCTTGCTGTCCCCCTTTCCTGCCACACCCAGCAGATGTTTTCCTGTGAACCCAAAACCCTAACAAGAGACCAAAACTGTCACAGGCGTCATCACAAGTGGTAAATAACGAACATTGTATTTCTGACTTCAGAATGTTTTACGTGGAGATGATAAAAGGTAGAGAGGGTTTGCAATGGGCTCTTCGTTTTTAATTTCCTTTGGTCAAGCAGATGTAATTCGTTTGCGTTCTGTCCACATGCAGCAGGGCCTTCAGTGAAGTCAGCACAGAGGCCGGCCAAAAGAAGAGTGACTAAAATTTGCTGTGATACAAATGTCCAACAGTAACGGGACAATTGGAGGAACTGCGGTACATTTATACCGGGGAATGGAGTTCAACCGTTAAAAGGAATAGCCCGATCTATAGTTACTGGTGCGAAAGGGTCTCCAAGATACAGTAAATGACACAACATTTTCTTATTTATGCTAAAAGTAAAAATCGGCCAGACACGAAGCACTCTTAGAACGACATTACGACATTATTAGAATTATGGTTAGTGGCGTGGGGAGGTCGCTGGGGCCTGGAGATCTGAATTTGGGGCATCAACTTTCTCTTGCATATCTTTTTTGTGCCTTTTGACTTCTTACCCTGTCATGCTGATATTTTCATAATTCCATATATTTTTTGCTACAGATAATAACGTATGAAATGAGAGTAATTTAGCATTGGCTCTGGGAGAGAACGAAGCCCTCCATTTGCAAAATTAAAAAAAATCAAACAAGTACCTGATTTGCATATTGTTCATCAGGAAAGTGGGTATAGGTAGGCAGATAATTAAAACTGATTTGTATGCCTAGAACTGGATGTTTTCAGGCAGGGGAGGGACCTGGATGGATTTCCGGGGGCATCTAGGAGCCCCTCAAATAGTGTGCTGATTTTTTGTTCATTTTGCTCTGTGCATCCCCTTTGGAGGATGTCTGGAGTTTTTAATGGATTGTCATACAGGTTGGTAATCCACAAAACGGTGACAAGCACTGGCCTAGAAGCCGTGGAAAAAGATGATGTCCATGTAGAAGACTATATACTAGTTCTGAGTTTTAATGTTTTAATGTTTAAAGTGTTAACGAGTATCCCGGAGGGATGCAACGGTATGAAGCTTGAGGGGGGGACAGGAGGCAAGGGGGGAGAGCCCGGCTTGCTGGCCATGGTCCCGTGCAGCCTGCCAGCCGGCACCGGAGCACAGCCCGCCCACGGGCTCTCAGCAACTGCACACCAGGCACACCCTGCATTCGACATGTGTCATTCTGTCCGTCTGCTGGCACTGCACTTGGCTGCACGCCACGGACAGTAGGAATGACTGTGTGGAGGAAGGGGTTCATTCCTGTTGCTGCCAAGTTGACCAGGGTGGGTGAGTGCTCAGTGGGGGAGATGCCCTTGCTCAGGGAGCCAGGCTCCTTTGGTCCCCGCACAACCGTCCTTCCTGGGGCTTTGTCCCGTGCTCGAGACAGCTCTCACATCTCTAGGCGCCAGATCCTTTTTCCAGGCAGTCACAAGCGGAGAGGGCAAAGGGTATGGTGTCTCCGTTCACAAGGGAAATAGGAACTTTCCCGGCAACAGCACTCCGCAGAACTCCCCTGTGCTTCGTTAGGCAGCACACTGTCGCACAGCCCCCTCTGGAAGAGGGAGGCTGGGGTGGTCCGCTAGTTGGTTGCAATAACTGTAAACCAACTAGAAATCCTGTTAGGAAGAGGCACAGACTCCAGTGGGGATCCCAAGTGGGCTTCCCACATGTGTGCAGAGTGTGCATGGACGGACCAATTTTCCTGCCATGAGCTGGCGGGTGTGGATTAGTCAGTCAATTGGCCCTAAAAACTGGCCTAAGAGCCTCATTGTGAATGTGCAGCCAAGGGTTCTAACTTACAGACCTGCATTTATTAGTGCCATTGGAATCGAAGAGGAATACACTTAAATAACTTTTAATTCGTCAATGTGATTTCTGTAACAGGGACTCACACAGCAGGGACACCGTAAGAGATTCCTGATGAAAGCGAAACGCTTTTTCCTTTTTTAAGTTTTAATTGAGATGTAAATGACACACAGCACTGTACACATGTAAGGCTATGAGTTAAAAGAGTTAGATTTTTAAGTTTAATGCCAAATGCATTTAAATAAAACCAACATACAATGAAATAGCCAACAGGGTTTGGTTCACTTGGAGTCAAAACCAGAGCTCCAATTCGGAATAAACTGAGTGCACCTGTGTCAACCAAACATTCTAGGAGCCTAGCCCAGATGCAGACTCTGCTCACATTCCTCACTGTGAAAAAAAGCAAGGATGTCTTTTGTCTGAGCTCTTTTCCTAGATTCTACCAGCTACCAGAGCTCCTCCTAACTGAGGGCAGGAGGCCTGGGGTTGGGGCTGCAGCAGGGAATGAGCCCGTGAGGAGTGAGGTGGTTTGACTGGAGAAAGTGGGAGCCGGAAGTGATGTGATGTCATTTTGAACCACATGACCAAACAGGTCTTTGAAGGTACAGACAGTGACTACCCACAAAAGCAATAGGTCCCCGTTCACGCAGGATTGGAGTTCAATGAAGTGATACTGACTTATCATTACCGTGATATGGTCTTGAGTTCTAACCAGAGGCATCCTCCTTGTGGCCTAGCAGCCGGCCTCCTGGGATCACGCCTCCCACCCCCATCTCTCTCCTGACCCCAGCCACCTACAGTCCAAGCTGCAGCATCAAACAGCTGCAGAATTCTCGGCTGAGCTGCCTCTTGGGGATGTTTTGCTAAGAAATGTCTGCAATGTGGTATTTCTCCAGAGGCCAAGAACCCACTGATGAACAGTAATGTCTCACCGGAAACTAAGTGTGCTTATAAACTTAAAGCCCTTCTCCCCCTTGGAAATCTTCCATTTTCTTTACAATCACTCTGAAACTTTAATTTGAAAACTTTGTGTTTTAAAGATTTTTTAAAATTTATTTGACAGAGAGAGATCACGAGTAGGCAGAGAGGCAGGCAGAGAGAGAGAGGGAAGCAGGCTCCATGTTGAGCAAAGAGCCCAATGTGGGGCTCCATCCCAGGACCCTGAGATCATGACCTGAGCTGAAGGCAGAGGCTTAAACCACTGAGCCACCCGGGCCCCCCAAAACCTTGTATTTTAAAGAGATGCAACTAGAAAGCCATCTTCAGATTTTCCCTCCTGTTCATTACAATGTAATATTTGTCCTAAACGTGAAGGGTTTGTTTGGATCTGGATTTAATACAGGAGGAAAAATTGTTTGGGTCTATCCTTGCTGAAATACCTACAGTTTAGGAAAAAGAGTAAGGTTTTATTTTCCAAAAGAAAAAAAATACACACTCAATTACATGGTACTTGCTCTGCCTCCGGACAAATGATTGGAGAATTCCTCTTTCATGATTACCCATGATACTATTTTTTAAGTCATACAAAGTACTTTGATTTATGTTTTCTACACACCCAAAGGAATAATGATAGGGAGACTATCATTTGGGGAAATATCAGTTATTTCATTTAGTTTCATTTAGTTTTAGTTTCCAAAGATAAATTTAAATCTGTTTTTCTCTAACATAAATATTCTTTGTTTATCACAGCTCTAAAATACCTTAAAGAGGTAGATTTCATGTAGTCTGATTCTTTAGAGTATTTTGAAACATTCTCTGACAGCTTGTGAATCTTTAAAATGTCCCTGTGGGAGCCGCATAAAAAATTAAAGAGATAGCCAATAAAAAATGTAGGGAGCCATAAGTGCTCTTGCTGGGGACGCCCACTGATGTGTACTGGGGGTCTGCACAGCCCCTCCTCACGGGCTCCACTCGCTCTGAGAAGAAGTAGCCAGAACCCTCTTCTCTGGATAGATGTGGCAAGACCAAAATGGCATCTGGTCAACCCGGAGAAGACTAAACCTTTGTAGAGACCTCCCGAGGATGAGAGGAACAGGAGGGTGATGTGTGAGACCTGCTCTTAGTTCTCTGACCCCTCCTAGGCACACACGAGGTCCCCTCTTTGGAGATGGCTCTCTCCCTTGCACCCTTCCTAGCCCTTGCCCAGGAAGCTCCTTTTCCAGCACCTCCCCGGGGTTCCCCTCCAGTCCCTGGGCTTGGCCAGTTTCCTTCGTGAACCACTTGAATATCCATGACCCTTTCCCCCCAAGACTACCCCCACTTTATAATTTAAATGTCTTTAATGTAACTAGTTCCCTGATGTCAACCTCTCCTACAGGACTCTGGGCAGGTGCCTTGTGTGGTTCTGTGCCCGTTGTGTCCCCCATGGCCAGCGTTGGGTGGCACAAGAGACACTTGTGGTAGGAAGAGTGGAGGAGGGGATGAGAGGGTCCAAATACTGAGTCACTCAAATTCTCACAGGAATGGTCTGACAACTCTACAGAGCCCCAAACTGAAGCTGAGCACAGTATTTAATTTGCTGGTTCCTTGGATTCTATCCACACACAAACAGTGAGAATCTCCTTCATTTGGAGAACTCAGCCCACCTCCTTGCTGCTCATTCACTTTTAATCTACATCCTCTATTGTACTTAGAATTGCTTAAAGGAACAAAACTGCCATCATATTTTATGAAACCATTTCATACTCAGAGATCTGAATGTATGGTAGGCTCCTGAAAACTGCCTGTAGGCATCTAGTTCTAGTATCATTACCTGTGGCTTTATAGCTCAACTTTGTCAAAATGAAGGGCTGCCATCCATAAACAGGAACTCAGTAGAAGTTCCCTTTAGTCTTCTGGGAAAACTTACGGCCTATAGCTGCACTTAAGCAGCTTTTGCTTTGCAACAAACATTTTCCACTGCTACTTTTGCTTCCCCAGCTATCCACACATTATCCAGAGTTAAATGAAGAAAGACGAAATGAGGTCTAACTTCTGCAAAGCCAACCTAAACCTCACATCAAGGGAAATATGATCTTCTGTGTTTCAAGTAGAAATCAGTGAGGAGGCCAGCTCAGAATGCTGAAGATACAGCTCCGTCCATGAACTTGAGTGGCTGTTGCCTTCCGGCATTCTGCCTGTCTGCCCTGCATTGTAGGACACCCTCTTCCACCCAGAAGGGTCAGATGTGACCTCAACCAGACCAGCCACTCCACCAGTATACAGAGAAGCCTGTGCTGCCCTGAATCTGAGGGCTTGAGAGGGCAGGGTGAGCAGCTGTGAAGAGAAAATGTATAGGGATTCTACTGCCCCTCTTTTCTGTACTTGTTCTTGAATAGCTCATTTGTTTTGAATTCACACTCATAATAAAAGTGGTTTGTACCCACATCTGTCCACTCAAGGACTGTTATTGGACATTCAGAGCTTTCTGCATGCCACTGAGACCTGTGCATGTTTATATAGTGTTGGATCCAGACACTATTATATGTGGGTAGCACATGTGTCCTGTGGGGGAGGAGGGAGACTTCGGGTTTTTGCAGGTTAGCTTGTTCACGATTTACTCTAATGATCGGATTTCCTTTAAAAGTCTTTGAGGCCCATAAGAACTGGTTCCCTTTTCTATTCTGGTTTATGGTTGTTTTGTTTTTCTATTTGTCCTTTTTTTTCCTTCCTGCAAAGATAACAAATGCAATTTAAGAATAAGACAATATAATGAGTCATGGTCACTGCTTCCCTTAGGTATATACTCACCATAAAACACTAATCAAATTTTTGTCAAGACCTCATCTCTGCCTTGGTTCATTTAGTAGAAGAAGTTTCTAGACTGGTTAAGCATTTTTTTTAAAGAAATGACAAAGTTGGATTCTTGCTTCCCAGAACCTGCTCACCTACCATAAACTAAATAACTAAAAATCTGGACACAATGTAGGAGGCAACGGTGTTCAGACATTGGGCCAAAGTCAGTGTAGGATTTTCAGAGAAGAAAAACAAAGAAGGTGAATGCCACCTTTGCCCCAGATTTCTGCCTGGAGGTACTCTCCAGAGCACAGCACAAGGAGAAGAAATCCAAGTGAATCACAAAGAGCCCACTAAGTTAAGGGTTGGAGACTAGATTTCAGGGAGTTCAGGATTTGTGGAGCAGAGGACTGGATTGGAATAAGCTACACAGAAAAATTGTTCTTTGGAAGGTCTCCTTCAGTACAGGTACATGTACTGTACATAAAGACGCCCCGCTCCAAGTTGAAAGTTGGACTTTCAGGGAAAGAACAACTACAGAGTCCCACCCAGGCCCCATCCTTAATTTGTGCCTTCAGTCTTCCATTTGCTCCTCCCTAGAAATATCGCCAACAAAGTGATAACTAGCAGCTGTGTCTCTAGTTGAGTACATAAAAAACATTTTTTTTAAGAGCAACTCTGAAGACTTGTAAGCCAAATAATTTCCAGAGCTCACACGGTTCCAACCAGTCCAGTGGAGAGGCCTCGCTGAAGACACAGGGAGTTCAGAAAAGAATTCAGAAAGTCACGCATTAGTTACAAACAAAACTAGCCACAGAGTAAAGATGACTCTAAACCTGTCATGCCAAAAAATGTAAAGACAAGACTATAAAAGATCAATTTAATGGAAAAATAATTTAACTTCTTGCCAAAAAAACCAAGCAGACAAAAAACTCTGCAATACTATTTAAAGGAAGACAACAAAATCTGGACACTCAGTGATGTAAATGTTCACAATGTCCAATACCCAATCAAAACTTACTAGACACACAAAGGTGTGAGAAAATGTGACACATGGTCTGGATAAAATCAGTCATAGAAACAGACCCAGAAATGCTACAGATGATAGAGAGATGATGGACTTACCAGGGAAGGGCTTTAAAACAGTTATTATAAATATGCTCCAATATTTTAAGGAAAGCAAGAATATAATGAGAAAAATAGCACACAGATCCATAGGAAACTGCTAAGCTGGATAATACAGTATCTGAAATAAAAATTTCTCTATACCTTGGCTAATCCAGGGGAATAATTTTTTTCTTTTAATATGAAAACCTCTCAAACACACAAAAATAGAAGAATACAGTGAACTTGGGCACCCATCACCTATTTTGACAATCACCCACACTCTGTTCTTTGTGTTTATCTGTCTTCCTAAAACCTTTTTTTCTGGAACAATTAAAAAATCCTAGATATCATATCATTTCACTCATAAATACTCCAATATTTATGTCTAACAAATAAGTGATCAAAGCTTAAATGTACACACGATACCATTATCCCACTGAAAAGATGACCAGTAATTTGTTCCTGTTACCTAAGAACTAATCTCTCTTCAGCTTTCCTGATTGTCTTAGGAAATTGGAATTGGCCTTTATGGTTCATTTGCTCTATTTATTGCTTTCGGCGGATGTGTCTCTTAATTCTCTTGTAATCTTAACGGTTTTGCCTCCTCCTCCAGTTTTTCCATGCCAGTTTATTTGTTGGAAATAAGCGGATCATTTTCCAGGTCATTTGCCTGACAGAATGTCTCACTTTCTGATTTGGCTGGCTGAATCATTGGGGCATCATTTAAATTTATTCTAAACCTCATATTTTCTGTGAATGGGTATATCTAGAGGCTTGATTAGGGTCGAGTTCAATTATAATAATACTTCACAGGTGGTGCTGCAAACTTCTCACTGCCCAGCTTTGGGAAGCACAGGTTGTCTGGCTGTCCCTTCTTTGGTGACATTAAGATAGATGAGAGGGATCAGCTGTTGCCTGCCTGATCCACATCCATTATAAAATTCCCCATTGACTCTGGTTTTAGGTCTCCCTTGGAATTATAGTTTCAAAGTATCTTCAACAGTTTGAAAGCTGAGATATTGGACCTGGTTTAATTGGTCAATGTTGATTCATTGCCTGTTTTTTTACTCAGAGAACTCCTCCTTGATTCAGTACCCCCTCCCCCCATGCCCCTTGCCAGGCCTCCTCACTGGGTCTTCATCTTCTCTGGGCCATTCTTTGTCTTTCCCATCTCATCAGGCCCTTTGGACTGCTTGAGGCAGAAATCAGTCCATTCTCAGGTCCTAGGAGTCGTCTCCACGTTCCAGGCCACAAGTAGGTATGAAATGCCAGGCCCTGATTCCAGCTGTGCAAGTAGGGGTCAGTAATGTCTTTGAAGCCAATGGTGCTACAAGAGAGCCACTGAGGTCACCATGAAATATCCATGGGCAGGCTGCCAAGCCACCAACTGCACGTCCTTTCCCCATCATGGTCAATAATGCAGAGCGGGAGAAGTTTAATGAAGCAGCAAGTCTGTTCATTCCTAGCACTTTTCAGTTTCCAGATCCTCTTCCTAAGATACAGGTATGAGTGCACAGGCTGGGCCTTGGACCAAGTCTGTGGGACAGACACTGTCCTGAATCAGAATGGCCTCCCCTTCCCAGCTGGGTCATTGGCTCTGGGCCACCTGTGTTCTTCTACTCCCCTTCATCTTAAGATATGTTATTTCCAAATGTATCCTTGGTGTGCTCACTCCAGACACCATATACACGGGCCACAGAAACATGCTAAGATCTAGCAGAATCCTAAGATGAGCACAGGTCAGGCTGGCTTGCAGGAGCCCTGCCCTGCCTGCACAGTAACAGGAAGCAATGAGGTCACTACCCACAGAGACATGCAATGTGCTGCCAAAAGAATGCTTTTTCCAAAAGGTTGGTTCATTTGTTGTTTGTTTGTTTTGGTTTGGTTTTGGTTTTTTAAAGGAAACTGTAAAAAATCTTTTTAGTAATCCAGGCAACTTGGTGAAAAATGTCAAAATCCACCCCCTCTTGAATCTCCTTAGGAAGCCTGCAAGACTCAAGGAGAGCTCCCCTCTGGGACCCTGCAGGACACCCACAAGGCAGTTGCTTCTGTTTCTCTCCAAATGGGAAACTCCCTCAAGCCTCAGATACTGATCAAAGACATGCTTGGAATTGGTGTATTTTTGACCAGTTTGTGTCATCTGCTACTTTGGGGGAATTCTAATGCAGATGCACTGTTGGAATGGTGGGGCGCCGGGATGGGCCCAAGTTCACTCACTGCCACGACCACGGTCACAGGGACACTTCCACATTCACAGAGCACGCTGGGGGGGCAGATCAGCTCACCCTTAAGTCAGAATTTTATCCTCAGCCCAGCCTTGGGTCACAGACACTTCTCTCAAAAAGGTATGGGATGCCAGGCTCTGATTCCAGCCATCCTGTGCCAAGGGGAAGTATTCACACCTTGGAAACCATCAAGTGAAGAATATGGGACTCTCTTACAAGTCATTCACGTAACACTCTATTTTATCTTTGGGGTAGTAGAGACATTCCTTTCCATCTCAGCAGCAAAGGGACCATCAGTTCCCACTGTGTTCCTGGCCCCACAGCTTCATCAAGAGCACCGGACACCTCCTTCCTTGGTCTGATTTAATGGTGGCCCGTGCCCCAGGCTGCTTCCTTTCTGCTGCTAAAAAGCCAGTGAATCCCAAACACTATTTCACTCCACCTGGCAAAGAGTCTCCTCTTTGTCTTTAGAATGAATTTATTCCAGTTGAATTTCAGCTCATTTTATCTCACTCAGGGAAGAGCTGCCAAGCCCAAGTTACAGTTGGTGAGGACATCAGAAGAGTATGAGCCATGGACCACTGAGCAATTTTGTGTCTGGACGGTCGGCCCTTCACCATATGTGGCTGGATTGGGGTGCTATGCAGCTCCCCAGCTCTTGTCTTCTGGGAGAACGTGACCACAGGTGCCAAGTCTTCAAGTTCCTGACATCAGGCTACCACACCCCATCTCCGTTCCACTGCTGCTCTCTCCTGGGACTTCCAGAATGGTCGATACCCCTTCTCCCAGATTCGGTTTCCTCCCCTTCCTTGTCCTCTACAGTTTTCAAGAGGCCCTTTGCCATTGCTTCCGTGCAGACACGCATTCTTGGCACTTGTCCCCTGGCCCTGGAAGGATGGTGACTGCTTCAATCAGAGTATGGCAAAGGGAGGACAAGAGTCCACATGGTTTCTGGAACATTCGCTCCTGAAGTCCTGACTGCCATGTAAAAAGTCCTATTTTTGAGGGCTCCCATGCTCTGAGCAGGCCCACATCACAAGGAGGCCATGCGGAAGTGCTCTAGTCAACAGTCCCTGCTCAGCCCAGCCTTTGGGTTGCCCCAGCCCAGGCACCAGACAGGTGCGTGAACAGCACTCCAGAAGGTTCCAGTCACTCAAGCTTTTTGTGTTGCGGAACAGGAACCAGCCATCCTGCCTGTGCCCCGCAGGCATTCATGACCCATACAATCCAAGAACATGAGAACATACCTATTGTTTTCCACCTCGACGTTTTGGGAGTTTTGTTCCTTGGCACCCAGTAACGAGAACACCACTGGACATCTCTGTTCCTTGGTCTCCACGCGTGTGGGGACAGTCCTTCCCTTTTCTCTTCTCCTCCCGTGTTTTCCCTCTCTTTCACCTAGGATCCATTACATCTGCAGAAATCCCGAGCTCTTCCAGTCCCTTCTAGAAAAGCCAAAGCAGTATCTCTCGATTGTTCAACAATAAATAGTCCATCTTTAACAAATCCGTAGAAATGTGCCAAAGAGCAAGCCCACAGGGACACAGGTGGTTGATGGGGGAAGGGAGGTCCATGGGTGGCCATTGGCTTCACTAATCCTCATTTTTGATGATCCAAGATGATAGAGAAGAAAAGAAGAAACGAATCTGAATACGAGGGAAGTCATGCCATCAGGACGCTCGTGGTGGATTTATCGCCATCCTCCCGGAGTATGGCTAGAGATGCTTAGAGGTGCTGTCAGGGAAATGGCTTCGTCCATGCGATGGAGTTTGCAACCACTTAAAATGATGGCGTGGGGACAGCAGAGGCTATGGCGGGATGTCGCACCGTGTACTTCCTGAGCAAACCAGCCATGTGTGCATTGAAAATAGTTCCAAGAACGATTTTAAAGGAAGAGAGACAAACCCGGAACACAGTGCTCATGAACCACAGGAAACCTGGACTAGAATATTCAGTGCAGCTCTGGGAGCTTTAGCAAAGCCATGGAAACAGTGCCAGGCCAGCGGAGGGAAGAGCAGGCAGGTGAACTCTCAGTCCACAGCACTGTGGTAAAACTATGTAGAAAGCAAAAGCAAGGTTCGGGTGATGATCAGCCTCTGGTGGACGAAGGCAGCAGGATGTCTTCTGGGACAAAGGGGCAAAACCACAGGCTACGTGTAGGTCATTGCTCGTGCCCTGGCTGTTGTTTGGAGCAGTGAATTCTAGGTACTTACAAAGACCTAAATAAGCAAATAAACAAGGGGGGTCACTCACGGGCCAAGGCTGAGTGTGTGTCCCGGGAGCAAAGATGGGGCTTTACCACATCAGGCTCCCTGCTCAGCGGGGAGCCTGCTTCCTCCTCTCTCTCTGCCTGCCTCTCTGCCTACTTGTGATCTGATCTCTCTCTCTGTATCAAATAAATAAATAAATCTTTAATAATAATAAAAAAAAAAGATGGGGCTTTATCTGCTTCTGCATGCATGAGGCCCAACAGAGCAAAGACGGAGCATGAATCTATGACAGGAGGGAAGGCTGGAAAGCAGGTCGAGACAACTCTTTCCAGAGGCTGAGCCCTGGAGTGCGGAGTAAAACAGGGACGGTCGCCAGGGGAGTGGACAAGTTCACAAGGTAGTTCTGTGTGTGTCCGTTTTTAGTGTGTGGGCTCACGGGAATCATCAAGCAGCTGGAAAAACTGATGATTCTGGAGAGAGGCAGGTTCAGGACCGACATCCTTGAGGAGGCAAGAGAGAATGTGACCTGGTGCCCGGTGGGTATCCCTCTTGGGAGCAAAGTCTTCTCCCGGACGCGTCTGTGTCGGAGCCCCTTCCCCACCTGGTAGGGCACTGGCGCCAGCAGAACGAGTAACGGAGACTTCCCCCTTGTGCCCACGCGGCTCAGCTTACAAGCTGACTCTTCTCCCAGGAGACAGTTTCTCATTTGCACGGATCTGAAAGCCACAGACCCAGACCACCCCTCTCCACCTGCCTGCCTTTCTTCCAAATCCTGCCTTTGTCTGCATCCGCTCGGGACAAGGAAGATGGGCCACGTTTCCGTGCAGCCATTAAGCCACCGCCCAGTTTGTGGGCTCCCCGACTGGTGCCCAGAGGGGCCCCCAGGCTCCCTGTACCTGCTGTGCCTCCCCATTCACAAACTCTGAGCTCCGGACAGCTGGGCGTTCCACTTTCTCCACCATGCTGCTCCCAGAGGCTCTTTCTTCCTTCTCCTTGTAAGGAACAGTCCACACCATCTTAGGCTCAGTTCGAAAGCTGCCTCCCACATGAAGCGCCGCCAGCCTCCCCGCCCCAGCCCCAGCCCACCCGGCCTCTCCCGCGGCGCCCAGGGCTCTGTGTCCTCCCCGGCGGCCAGACCCCCAAGGCCCTCTTCGGGCCTCCCAAGAAGCGGGGGTCCTGAAGCTCCCCGAAGAGAGAGGCTGGGGGAGCCGGGAATCAGGCGTACCCCCGAGTCAAAGTCACCAGTCAAAACTGAGCCTGAGTGACCCATGGTTTTACTTTCCTGAAAATCTTTGTTCTTTAAAAAATGGACTTCCCTGTTTGTGAAGCAGTTCTGACCCCGAAGCTGGAAACACATACCTCCGACTCCTTCTGGAACATTCCTCCACGGCTCATCCCGGGAATGCCCTCCTCAGCTCCCTCTCCTGCCTCCTCCCCCATGGAGCCTCCTGTCTGTGGGGGCTGGACTCCCCTACTTCAAGGCCTCGCCCTGCTCTGGCCCAAGGCCCAATTATGCCCAGGCCTGGATCCAGACGGGTGTCCCCCCCGTTCCCTACGCTTTCCCCTTGCCCACCCCTCCCAGTGGTAGGTGACCCCAGCCAGCCCCAGAGCCCCATAGGCCCAGGGCAGGGGCGGAGGCTGACCCCAGCACGGAGCTCCCTTCTTGTTCCCAGGAAGCTGGGCACAGGAATGAACCCTGACTAGAGGGGATAGGAAAGGCGCTAATGGATTTTTCCTCTCTCCAGGCCTTCCTGCCTCCCACCCCAGACCCTTCCCCACACCCAGGAAGGTGGGCTGGAGCGGCCGGAGAGGGTGGGACCTGGTTTTGCATGCTGGTTTCTCTGAAGGATCTGGAGAGCAGCAAAAAACCCAGCAGAGGGATGCACCACCGTACTGCGCCCTCCACAGCCCATACATTCCCCTAAAGTTTGGGTCTCCAGCTGTGCAGGGGGGGTTAGGAAGCAGGGCTGGGGCCTTCAGAGCAGAGGTGTCTCACAAGGTCCCCAGCCTGGGGCGTGCGTGGGGGCCCCCATGGGAGGGCGGGGGACCACATCCAGTGGGTGGAGATTTGGAAACCTCTAAGGGCCCTTGTACTCAGGGCTGATCCTCCTTTCAGGAATTTTCAGATCCTGCTCTGCTCCCAGCACAGGAATCTCTCTTCTTTCCACTCCCGAGCCAAAATAAGAGATGTGTTTCCTCAGCAACCGAGGAAACATCTCAAGAGAGCGGTTATGTTGTTTTGAAGTGTTTTGAAATCTTATCAATGGTTTCCAGGGAAACCCAGGATGAGGACTCGAGGCTCTGCTAGGTAAGTTTAAGCCGAGGCACAGGGGAATGTATCTGAACCCACGGTATGCAAGGACTCAGCTGTTTATTAGGGCAGAAAACTATAGATCTCACTCACATCTGACATTTTAACTTTATTCCTAGCTCAGGCTTACATGAAGTCACTCCTTGTGGAGGTCAGCATCACTTGGCCCATGATGTAAGAAATTACACAAAGTTTAAAAATCATGAAATTTGTGAATCCCATGGGACTTGAAATTTTAATTAACACCATATATTGCACTTTGGGAAAGTAGAGATCGAAACTTAGCAACTCAGCTGTCAAATTTGGGGCAGAACAGTCTGTAAATCAAATGATGGTGGAATGACCAATTAATTGGCTTAGAGCAAAATAACGACAACCCTTCGTGTTTCCTGAACACCCGGGCTGTGACTCTATGTTGTCCATCCCTCCTACCCTACTCACCGGTCAAAACTATGTCTGGCAAGTCTGACTCCCTTATGGATATTGGGTTTTAATGCATTTTTGTTTTGGTTTTGCATCCATTGAGATCGCTGGGTGCTTTTGAATTTCTGCAGCGAGCAACGTCTTTCCCTCGGTCCGTGATCATCTCTCAGATCATCCCACTCCCACATCTCAAATTCACCTTTGCCCTTATTTAATGTGTGCATATTTAGGAAGTCTCCCGAGCTCTCTGAAGGCTGCTCAAAGGAACGGGGTGGAAAAGCAAAGTGCCAACATGCTCGCAGTCTGGGCAACCTCATATCACAACCTCTCTTGAGGATTCTCTTCTGATTAATTAAAATTAAAATTTATATTTTAATTTCCTAAGTAATATTTTTCATTGCCATGGTGCTATATACTTTCTCTATACAAAGTAATCTTTTATTTTCCCTGGCTTTTCTTCTTGGAATCAAATTCAATGACTATGAGAAAAAACAGGTGAATCTAATTATATATCAAATTAATATCATAACCACACAAATACAATTCAAGTAACTTTTGAAGAGTTTGCTCTGGCTGTACAACCACCAGTGGGATATATTTTGAAGACAAAAGAGCTGCAAAGAAACCTTAAAATTTATATAATAGTTTTGTCTTCAGTAGAGATACTGGTGTAGTAATTACAAAATACTATTTCCTGTGTATTCTAGGATTGGGCAAATGAGTCACTATGCAAATCTAGGAAACAAGGAATCTTGCTGTGGGAGGGGATAAGCTAATATGAGTTGTGGGGATGTGAGAAAGAGCCCTCTGATGTTGGGCTGGCGGTAAAGGCATCGTCTGTGCAAACTCATAATTTAAAATATATATATTTTGAATCTCTCTCCACCGACAAGATATGGAAACAAGGACATTTGGCTGCAATGAGCACACTCAATGCCCAGAACTTGGTTTCTAAATTCCTTTCTCCACCAAAGGGAAAGGTGACTGACTCTAGGCTTGCAGCAAAGAAAGTACAAATTCTGTCTTCCATGGTCAGAAAGAAGGTGCCCTAAAACTGACGTGGGGGTGCAAAAACAGCTTTCTTGAGAAGTCTCCCCCGGTACAAATTTGGGCTGATTTGAGCTTTTAAAATACGTTTGATTGTAAACACAGTGAATTTTTTAGAAAGGTATTCACAAATACAAAATAATATTTTAAAAAGTGGCAAAGGGACAGTCCTCTATAAGAAGAATGTACTCATAAAGAGAGAAGAAATAATAATTAGAAAAATCACAGATTTAAGTATTCAGGTAGAGACCACACTTGATGTTTAAAATCATTAAGTGGAAGGCTTTTGTAGAACATAGTCACATGGGCTCAAAATGTCAATCCACAGATTAAAGGATAATGAATATTTAAAAATTGTAACACCTTGTCCCCCATAATGGGATAAAGTCATGTTTGTCGTGTGTGTGTGTGTGTGTGTGTGTGTGTGTGTGTGTGTGTGTCTTTTTTTTTTTTTAAGATTTATTTACTTACTTGAGAGAGAGAGACTGGGGGGGACAGAGGGAGAATCTCAAGCAGACTCCCCGCTGAGTGCAGACTCCAACATGGGACTTGATTCCACGACCCTGAGATTCTGACGTGAGCTGAGACACAAAGAGCCGGACCCTTCACTGACTGAACCACCCAGGCACCCCAGTCATGTGTGTCTCTTGATGGGAGGCACCGATCCACATGTCACCCATGTGACACCCATGTGACATTCCTTCCAAAATGTCTATCCTCAAGTCTACCTTGAGCGGGCAGTGAGACAAATCTGAGCCAAATTAGGGACATTGGGAAAAAAACAAAAAGCCAGTCTGGGCTCTTTGAAAATATCAGTCATAGAAGACAGTAAACAGGCTGCCAAAGATAAAAGATGAAGAAAAAACCATGACAACTGAACACAATTCATGGCTCTTGATCATACTTTCTCTTTAAAACAATCAGGAAGGATGTAATTGGGAAGATTTGGATATGGACTGACTATTAGGTAATATGATTATATTAAAGTTAAATTTCTTGGGTACGATAGTGGTAGAGATTCTTAGAAAGATAATGTCCTCATTCTTAACACTTAAGAGTGAAGCATCAGAATGCTTGCAACTTCCAAACAGTCAAGTATCTCAAGCGGAAGGTCACGGACACAGACATGGACATGTACATACATAGATACATAAAACGTGCCATATTACAGTTTATTACATATTATTACACACAGAGAAAGAACAAATGGGGAAAACTGTTCATTGATGGATCAATGTGTAGATTATTCTTTCAACTTCACTAAAAGTGTGAACATTTTCAATACAAAATTTTGGAGAAAAGTTAAAAACTAGGTGATCTTTCTTATCTTATCCCAAATTAGATGGCTTAAAACACCAGGCTTTCTTCTCTCACGGTTCTGCAGGGCAACGACAGCTGGAAATCAAGGCATCCGCAGGGCCGGGCTCTTTCTGAAAACTCTGGGAGAGAATCCTGGTCTCTTCCAGCCTCGGGAGGGTCCAGCTTCCGTGGCTGGTGGCTGTGTCACTCCCATCTCTGCCTCCGTCCCCACATGGCTGTCTGTCTTCTCTGCATCTCTCTCCTGGAGGTGATGTTGTATTCTATCAGACAAGATGCTCCCTGCTGGGACACTGGGTGAAAGGGATGGATCTTTCTGTAGTATTTCTTACAGCTGCTTGGAACATATAATTATTTCAATCTAAAAAGGTTTTGGTTTGGTTGGTTTGGGTTGGGTTGGGTTTTTTGGGGTTTTCTTTTTGTTTTTGTTTTTGTTTTGTTTTGTTTTGTTGGTTTTGGTTTTGGTTTTGTTTTTTAAGTTGGCAGAAGCAGAGAGACTGGGGGAGGAGGAATCGGTGGGTCTTGGCATCTGATTAGCTGTGGGCAGAATGATAGGTTGGAGGTGGCATCATGTTTCCACAGAGGGATGACGGGAGGTGGTGAAACCAGAACAAAACCAAGGACAGCAAAGGGTGAACAAAACCCAGGCTAAGGCATGCATGGTCAGTAGGATGGGCTTCAGGGACTAGAACCCTTGTTTCTTTAGGATATGAGCAACGTCAGCCCACTGGAACCTACTGAAGCAGAAATGCACCATCACCTCTGAGGCTGGAAGGCAGACCCTTGGGAGCCAAAGCAGAAATGCAACTGGCCCCAAGCAGAGCCAGGGCCAGGATGAGGGTGAACTCACTCTCTGTCTGTCCCTTTATTTCAGTCTTTTCACTTAACAAACTGGCTCTCTCTTTGCCTTGGTCTACACACCATGTCAAGAATGGTTGTCCCCAGCTCCCAAGTTCTCGTGTCATGATTTCCAGCCTATGGGAGAAGCTGATCTCTTGCTGTTGGTCTTGCTCCCAAATCCTCAGGGGAAAAAGTTCTGAGTGGGTGTCCCGGGGCTGGGTGTCCTCACCACTGTGACCGGTGCACAGGGTCACCTCCCACGGGCCTGGCCAGAGCCCCGCAGAGTGACACAGTCTGAGGGGCTCCCCGGAGCTGGGCCGACATCTCACAGCGTATCGCTCACAAAAGTCCTTAAAGTGCCTTATGTTCAGTCCGATGAACTTATGAGAGTCGTAGAATAAACCACGCTTTCTTCTGTTTTCCAACATTATGTTTTAGGAAAACTTTTCAGCAGCAGGAGCTGAAGCAAACATTTAGATCGGCTTTGATTAATTAAATGACGGAGTGTCCAATCCCCACATCTTCTGAGAATCAGTTTTATTTTGTTATGAAATCCTGATCTAGACAAATAAAAGTCATTCTTTTGTGAATGTGTAGTGGTTGTTCCCTTACAAGCCCTCAAACTTTTTAAAATCATTCCTGATTATTCTGGTAAACTTACCCGGCAATAGTTCATAGGTAGAATAGCCTTTCAACGCGAGGCCATTCGTCTTTAATGGACGGACGCAGACTAAGCAGCCGGCGATCCGTCTCCGGAAGTCTGCTGGGACACGTTAGCGTGTCCGCCGCAGGTCACAGGCACCATCCCGTGGGGCTGGGGACAGGTGGTAAGCATCAAAAGAACGCCTACGACACCGTGGCAGGAAAGTAGACTTTTCTTTCCTTCTCTTGTTTGAAAATACAAGCAAACCTTCTGGGAGAAGGATTTCCCCTTCTGTGTTGGCGTTTACGGAGCCAAGTCCCAAACACCACACATCTGAATAAATAAATAGGTCTGCTTCCTAGATTTGGGATTTGTTGGTTTAATCCCACCGTTCTGCCTCCTGGTGATTCTTCATTAATTAAACGCTCTAGAAACAAAAGAACTTTGTTTTCTTTAATCATGGACTTTCCAAAACATCAAAGTGGACAAAGAAGTTCTCCGTGGCTCTTTGATCCCACCCATCTTCCTCCCCCTCCAGTGTCTACCCGTGAGGGGGACTAAAGGTCCACCCCAGAGGAGGGGCACCCTGCGGGAGCAGGGAGGACGGTGTAGAGCTGTCGGGAATGGTCGTTCCTGCAAATGTGGCTGAAAGGTTGGTTGGTTTGTTTTGTTTTGTTTTGTTTTTTAATAAGAGCTTTGAGCAACCCCGGGAGCCCTCTCTGCCAGGACTGGCAGCTGGGGGATGTGGATGATACAAAACGAAATCACATTCCAAACATGCCACTTCTGGTGGGGAGTAAATACATTCAGTAAAACCAAGTTCAAAGAAGGGTCTGCATCGTATCTGCATGAAATATTGCTGAAGGGCAGGGGACGCTCTAAAAGTTGATTGGGACGTCTAGACAATTATGTGAGCGCAAGTTTCTCTCAGAAATCAGGTAAGAATTGAACTAAAACGAATCCCAATGGAATGCAATAGGAAAGAATGGGTAGGACAGGTGTGTGGGACAGAACTCTAAGGCGGTCCCCAAGATTCCGGCCCCCTCCCCACCCCCGACGTGGGTGCTGTGTGCAGTCTCCTCCTAGGGAACACGGGAGACTGGCCAGCAGGGGCTCCTTGCTCTTAGGATGAGGTTATGTCACGTGACCAGGTGATGGAGTAGTCCCTCCTTTGAGGATGTGACCTTATCCAGGACTCTGTCGCGTTCAGGGGCCTTGAAGAGGCAGACAGCTGTGTGGTGAGCTGCCATGTCCGTCTTATGAGGCCACTCGTCTAGCACCCCTGGGTGACTAAGACTCCAGGAGCTAGGAGTGGCCCTGGCAGTCAGCCAGCAAGAAGACGGGGGCCTCGTTCCTGCACCTGCCATCAATCAGGTGAAGCCGGAAGTGGACCCCAAGCCTTCGACGGGAACCACAGGCTTTTCGGCCACACCTTGAGTTCAGCCCGTGGAGACCCCAGGTTCACCCATGCAGGGACTCCTGACGCACAGAAACTATGAGATAAAAGATGTGTGTTGCTTTGAGCTGCTGAGTTTGGGCCAGTGTGTGACACGGCATGGAAAATGAACAAAGATTGTATCAGAAAGTCAGTATAATTTATCTTAGGAAGAACTTTGAGCAAGAATTTTACCCATCTATCATGGAAGAGAAGATTACTGGAACTTGATTAAAGACTTGAGAAACCTCAGTGCATCCCTTAAAGCAAAGAGCACCGTGTGATTCTGACCCTGTCTTTATTGGCGGGGTAAGTGGGACCAATGACTTCATATGGGAGGAATTCCTTTGAGACTTTGTTAAACGATGAATTGTAGCAGAAGTGCTCCCTACGCTTTCTTCTGGCTTGAAAACACCATGCCAGTCACTCCCAAGTCTGTCTCTTTCAATTATTAAAATTAGGTATGCAAGCGTTTATTTACCTGAGTAACCCCCCCAGCATTTGGCCACCCTGCTACATTGTAAAAGTCCACATTCTGTAGCCTCATCCGTATTTCCAGCTTGTATTTTTTTCCCTGCCTTGCCACCGATCACTCCAGCTCAGCCAACAGCTTCTGGAGGTCCCCCCTTCTCATGTAAGTGTGCCCATCTAAACACACCCGTGCATTTACCACTTGGCCCTGGCCCGGGCAAGCTACCTGATGTCTTTGTGTCCCACGCTTCTTGTCTGCAAAATGCAGGTAATAATACTCCCTCGTCTTCCTTATAGGTTGTTCCTTGATTCATCAATTCTTGATTGAGGGCCTACGCTGTGCCACTCCCTCGTTAGGTGCCGGGGTTACAACAGTAAACAATCCACACAAAACTCCCTGCCCTCTGGAGCTTACATTCTGTAAAGGGTGGTCCAGGAAGGCCTCTCTGATAAGACAAAATTGGGACAAGTGCTGAAGGAAGCGAGGGGCACAGCCGTGCAGCTATCTGGGGTGCAGGCACCAGGCCTACGGAGTGTGAGGACAGAGGCCGGGGTGTGTGCGTTGGAGCAGCGGGAGGCTGGGCTGAGGTCGACGAGAAGCCCCTGTGATGTGTCGGAATCAGGATGGCCCTGGCAGGCCGGAGCGCTGGGGGGGGAACTGTCCCTGGGGAGAGCGCCATCACCCAAAAGGAAAGGCGTCCATGAGTAGCTCACCCTGTTGAGACACGTGAAGAAGGTCGACTCTTCCAAGGGGGGTCAGAGAGCTTTGCTAGATCATGGAGGCCAGCTTGGAGTTGACAGTCCCAGCCCATTCTTGGTGAGCTGTGGCCATGGCCACCGGCTTGCTGGGCAATCCTGGGGAAGCCACGTGGCCTCCTCGAGCCTCCTTCCTCTCACGCATGCGAGGAAGGAGTTGGATTGAGCCGGTGATTTCCAACCTGGGCACCTGGAGGTCTGAGGGCTACAAACCAAACAGTACAGGAAAGAGACCCACGTCCTACAGAGCTGTGTCGCTCCGAGCCTTAGCCTGAGCCCCCGGTAAAGTAGAGGGGCTCGCAGAGTTTCCCGGTACTTTGTATAATGGAGAGGGGTGGTCGGGGTGAGGCCGGCGTTGACCGCTGGCTCACAGGTAGCTGTCCATGGACCCTGCCTGGTCTGAGGCCTGAGGAAGAGAAAAGGTCGATCAGCACTCCTACAGAGAGGTCTCTGTGGGGAGAGAGACTCAGCACTTCTGCTGCCTTTGGAAAAACATTCCTCTTCCCTCAGTGAAAGGGAGACTGTCCCATCTCTGGGCAACTGCTCTTCGGAGATGTGTGTGTGTGCACGCACGTCCATGGATGCGCACATGTGTATGGCTGTGTAAGTGTGGGTACAGATATGGATCTCTGCGTGTATGTGTATGTGTGTGAGTACGTGAGTCTGAGTGCGTGTGTGCTGTATGTGATTCTAGGTCCATGTGTGGGCGTGTGGGTGGTATTGCATGTGCATGATGTGTGCAGTTGTGGGTCCATGTGTGGAGTGTATGTATTATATGTGATTGTGTGTCCCTGTGTGTGTTACGTATACGTGTGTGGTGTGTGTATATCTTGTGCGCATGTGTGGTATGTGTGCATACAGGTGTGCGTAGTGTCATGTGTGTTCACATGTGTGCACATATGCAGGCCGTGTACACGTGTGAGCATGTGTTCCTACAGGAGCCCACAGGAGACGAGGAACCGGAGGAAGAGGAGGAGGCTCTGGAAAGCTCTCAAGAGAGAGGCATGGAGGGCCCGCCCCTGGGAAGGTGTGGAGGGGGAAGACATCATATTAAATGTTACATGTCACTGATGAATTGCTGAACTCTGCATCTGAAACTAAGGAGGTACTATATGTTGGCTAATTGAATTTAAATAAAACTTAAAAACGAAAAAAATGTTTAAAAAATACATAAAATGTTACGTGACCAATGTTAAAAAGTCCATGCTACACAAAGCAATCTACAGATTTAAGGCAATCCTTATCAAAAGACCAACGACATTTTTCACAGAGCTAGAATAAATAATCCTAACATTTGTATGGACCCATTGAAGACCCCAGATAGCCAAAACAATCCAGAAAAAGAAAAACAGAGCTGGAGGTAGCAGAATTCCAGATTTCAAGTTATACTACAAAGCTGTAGTAATTAAAATAATATGGGATTGGCACAAAAATAGGCACATAGATCAATGGGATAAAATAGAAAGCCGAGAAATAAATCCACATTTCTGTGGTCGATTAATCTTTAACAAAGGAGGCAAGAATATGCAATGGGTAAAAGACAGTCTCTTCAATCAATGGTGCTGGAAAAATGACAGCTCCATGCAAAAGAGTCAAGCTGGACCACTTTCTTACACCATACCCAATACAAATTCAAAATGGATTAAGGACCTAAATGTGAGACCTGAAATTAAAAATCACAGAAGAAGGCACAGGCAACAATTTCTCTGACATCAGCTATAGCAACATTTTTCTAGAGAGGTCTCCCGAGGCAAGGGAAACAAAAGGAAAAATAAACTATTGGGACTTCATCAAAACAAAAAGCTCCGGCACAGCGAAGGAAACAATCAATACAACTAAAAGACAACCTACAGAATGGGAGGTGTTTGCAAATGACGTATATGATAAAGGGTTAGTATTGAAAATATATAAAAAATTTATACAACTCAACACCCAAAAAACAAATAATCCAATTTAAAAAGGGGGAGAAGACATGAACAGATATTTCTCCAAAAAGAATACAGGTGGCCAACAGACCCATGAAAAGATGCTCAATGTCATTCTTCATCAGGAAAATGCAAATCAAAACCGCATGAGATTGCAACCTCACACCTGTCAGAATGGCTAACATTAACATCACAAGAAACAACAGGTGTTGGGGAGGATGTGGAGAAAGGGGAACCCTCATGCTCTGTTGGTGGGAAGGCAAACTGGTGTGGCCACTGTGGAAAACAGTATGGAGGGTTCCCCAAAAGCTAAAAATAGAGCTACCCTATGATCCAGCAATTGCACTACTAGGTATTGACACAAAGAATACAAAATATTAATTGGAAAGGACACAGGCCCCCCAGTGTTTATGGCAGCATTATTTACAAGAGCCAAACTATGGACACAGCCCAAGTGTCCATCAACTGATGAATGGATAAGGAAGATGTGGTATCAACATGTGTGTGTGTGTGCGCGCGTGCGTGCATGTACGTATGTGTATTGTGTGTATATACACAGCGGAATATTACTCAGCCATAAAAAAGAATGAAATCTTGCCATTTGCTGCAACATGGATGGAGCTAGAGAGTGCAATGCTAACCCACACAAGTCTGTCAGAGAAAGACAGGTACCGTATGATTTCATTCATATGTAGAATTTAAGAAACAAAACAAACAAGCAAAGGGAACCAAAGAGAGGGACAACCCGAGAAGCAGACCCTTACCTCTAGAGAACACACTGACGGTGACTAGTAGGGAGGTGGGGGGGGGGATGGGGGAAACGGGAAATGGGAATTCAGCTGTGCTCTTGTGATCAGCACCCACGGACGTAAGGAAGTGTGGAATCCCTATACTGTCCCCCCGAAACTAACCTAACACTGTTTATTTACCACACTGGACTCAAACAATTTAATTTAAAAAAAGGTGCCAGTCAGCATGTCAAAACTGCCATCTGGCCTCTTAAATCCTGATTTCTGCTCCTACCGGAGCCTGAGAAGGGAGAAAGGAGGGGAACTGCTTCCAGACTCCCCCCATTTGGCCCTCCCCGCTCTTCTGATGAGAAAGAGAGGCGGCGGGTCACAGGGAGAAGAGCCAGAGTGACTCAAGGGCGTTCACCTCCTGCCAGAGGCTTGGGCTGGGCCGGGCCGGGGGGGGGGGG
>LNAC01000088.1:3865846-3884733 GCA_002007465.1 Ailurus styani | reverse complement strand
GGGGGGGGGGGGGGGGGGGGGGGGGTCTTTCCACCACGCAGGGAGGAGCTGGGGGGCCGGGCGACACTCCTCTGTCCTCCGAGGCTCTGCTGCCTGGATTCACACTCCCCGAGGCTGCCCAGGGCTCAGTCCTTCCGTGCCCTCCTGTGACGCTTCGTCGGGCCATTTTTTGGCCGTCATCACTCCGGAACAGACCTCACACCAGCCGGCTCTCTGACTTTCTTTCCTTTATGTTGTTTGACCCTGGACTGATACACAGGAGAAGAAGATCTAATCAGGGGAATGTCGAGTCACCTGAAACAGCCACCTAAACAGGGACCAAGTATCATTTAGCGATTTCCTCGGCCCTCAGCAATGGGCCATCAAGTTTAGGCCAATATTTGCTGAAGTTTGAGCAAAGATAAGTGTTTTCTACTAAAGGGACGGGGGTGGGGATGATACCAGCACATACGGATGGGAAAGGAAAATCGAGTCCTGGGGAAAGTCCCTTCAGAGAGAGCAGCCCGTGTGCGTGGCCACCCAGGGCCGCTCTGGGGGTGCGATGGCTCGCCAGGGACCCGCTGCCCAGCCCCTCTGATGGGTCACCCAACACCTCACCTGCTCCAAGGAGCCCGTGGGCGGGAGACAGGCCACAGCTCTTGTTCTTCTGTGCTTGAGTTGTCGCCGTCAAAGATGGGCACTCTACTTTCTCCCTCTCTTCCCGTCTTACTACTGTTTTTCCAAAGACCTTTCTCTTCAATGAACCCCTGGGCGGTAATCCTACTACTGGAGCCCGTCTTGGGCACAGAAGTGAGCCGGGTCTGGTGTGGCTGCTCTCCCCAGATGCTGCTGGGAATCTCACGAGGGCGTTGACAGCCTCCAGGCAGTAGAGTCCAGCGGAGAGTCACACCAGTCAGTCCTTTAGGATGGTGCCCCCTTCCCCTTCCCACTAAGAAGGCTGCATCTCTGGGCTCCTCGGCTCCGGCGCACAGTGGGCGCCACCTGCCGGCCCCAGAAGCCCCCTTTTTTTCCAGTCCATCCCTGCTTAGAGACCAGAGTACTAAGATCCCAGCCCTCTGGTTCTCTAGCAATGTTGCTGATGGATTCTGCATCTGGTGGAGCCAAGGGGAGCGGCGTCCCTGGGCCCCCAGCTATAGGGGCCGCAATTATCACAAGCACTACTCCCGACCCACTAACTATAGTAAGGAAGCGTCCCCTTCTGCTCAGATGCTCGCACTCGGCTGTGGCACAGAGCGACCCTAAGCCCTAAACATCTCTTCTTGTGAATAGGGCCATCCAGGTCCCAGGGACTCGCTTCTCTGTAAGTCTTTTTTTTTTTTTTTTTNTTTGTTTTTTTAAAGATTTTTTTTATTTATTCATTTGACACAGAGAGAGAGATTACAAGTAGGCAGAGAGGCAGGCAGAGAGAGAGGAGAGAGGAGGAAGCAGGCTCCCTGCTGAGCAGAGAGCCCGATGTGGGCCTCGATCCCAGGACCCCGGGATCATGACCTGAGCCGAAGGCAGCGGCTTTAACCCACTGAGCCACCCAGGCGCCCTCTCTGTAAGTCTTTGGCCTTGAGACTTGGTCTTTGTTCTTTGGCCTTGGACTTTGTTCTTTGGCCTTGACACTTGGCCTTGAGGCCTCGGTACTTTATCCCAAAGTGGTGAAGGTTTGTAGGTTGTGCAAATGAGCTGTCACAGACGGTGAGTGCGGTGAGCCCTGTGAGCACTGTGGAGCGAAAATCCTAGATAAATCCCCGGTCAGGTTCTCCGCTGTAGAAGCAGGGATCCAAGCGCTTCTTGCAGACCACCTATCATTTCCAACAGTCCTGAACATCCATTTTCTTACTTCCCTGTGTTCCTGTCGGAGCTTCTGGAAATATTTCTGCATGAGCAGGGGCTTGGAGGGCTTGCATATGGTTGCAAGGGGGTAATTTTCAATATCAGACCATTTGCTTCACTTTTCATTTCCCCACACGGAGTCCTTGATGTAACACATATGAAGCTGAAACCACTTCTTTATTTTTCTCTATAAATCTTGATATTGCTTGGGCGCCTGGGGGGCTCAGTGGGTTAAAGCCGCTGCCTTCGGCTCAGGTCATGATCCCAGGGTGCTGGGATCGAGGCCCGCATGGGGCTCTCTGCTCGGCAGGGAGCCTGCTTCCTCCTCTCTCTCTGCCTGCCTCTCTGCCTGCTTGTGATCTCTCTCTCTCTCTCTCTCTGTGTCAAATAAATAATGTCTTAAAAAAAATCTTGAATTTGCTCGAAGGGGTGGGGGAAATAAGATGAGTGACAGGATCGTTTATATGATCAGATTAAAACATGTTGCGATGTTTTCTGCTACAATGATGATTTATTTTATAAAGCCCGTGACAAAGTCTGAAGGAAACTTGTAAATTCCCAGTACATTCCTGAAGTGAAGTATCGCTTTAAGACTTTTATTGACAATTTCAGTTGCTAAGCATTAGCAGATGGACGTTTCCTAAAAATCAAACTAATAAAAAAAAAAGATCTGAGAACCGCAGTGACTCAAGAATATTTGTCTACTTTGTCATTACTATCAATAAAATGCAGATTACGTGAAAATATTGATTATAATGGCTAGTGTGTTTTGCTGAAATGAAAAGATAGAAATGTAGGGGTAATATATGACTTATGAATTATGTATGTTGTTACTTAATTACTCATTCCAACAGCATAACCTAGCTACAGGACAGTCAGACACACGATACTCAGAAGTCCCATACTCACCAGCTTCCAGCCATTCTTTTAAAAAGTTTATTTATTTATTTATTTGACAGAGAGAGGGAGAGAGAGTGTGAGCACAAGCAGGGGGAGTGGCAGGCAGAGGGAGAAGCAGGCTTCCCATGGAGCAAGGAGCCCGACCCAGGGCTCCCTCCCAGGACCTGAGCTGAAGGCAGACGCTTAACCTACTGAGCCACCCAGGCACCTCAGCGTTCGGTCATTTCAAATCACAGCTTCACATATATGCTCGGGAGGTCAGGGGAGGCTGGCAACACATAGCAACGTGGGTAACAACTTCAAGAGAAAGGAGGCTCAGTCAGTGAGGAGTCCTGGAGAAGAGCCTCTGTTCGGGTATCACGCAGAGGTGACATGAGCTTTGCTATTGAAGCTTGATTGACTCCAGGGATTCCCAATCAGCTTCTGAAAAGCCTCCTCCTCCTCTCCTAGCAGAAATGTGGAAGCCGTAGTTGACAATGACAGCTGTCATGCGTCACACTCCAAGGCCACAAGAGATGGGGGCTTTGCCCTCCCGGTGAAGGACTCCTAGGGTCCAGCTTTGCAGAGGAATGCCCCTTCATGGAAGAGTCCAAAGCCCCTTGTCACAAACAGTATGGCAGTTCCTCAAAAAATTAAAAATAGAATTATCATATGACCCAGCCATTCCACCTTTCAGCATATACCCAAACGACTGAACGCAGGGTCTGGAAGAGATATTTGTACAACCGTGTTTGCAACAGCATTATCCACAATAGCCAAAAGGTGGAAACAACTAAAGTATTCATCAAATGTCTAGCGGATCAACCAAGTGTGATATATACTGAATATTATCCAGTCTTTAAAAAGAAGGAAATTCTAACACCGGCTACCAACACAGAACCTTGGAGACATTATGCTAAGTGAAATAAGCCAGACACAAAAGAACGACACTCTGATGCCATTGCCATGAAGTGCCTAGAGTAGTCAGATTCATAGATCCAGAAGTTTCAGGGTGAGGGGGTGGGGGGTGGGGTCAGGGGAGGCTAGGATACAGAGTGCAAGTTTTGCATGACGAAAAGTTCTGGAGACAGATGGTGGTGATGGTTACACAACAGGGTGAACGTACTTCATGCCTGTGAGTTGTACACTTAAAAATGGTGAAGTCGGTATGTTTTCCAGAAGGTTCACTAGTTGGAATCGCGCAGTGTGTAGCCTTTTCAGACTGGCTTCTTTCACTCAGCAACAGCATGGAAGTTTCCTCTGGGTCTTTTCATGCCTTGATGCTCTGTTTCTATGGAGTGGGGTAATATCCATTCACCTCTCGAAGCAACCTTGATTGCTTCCAAGGTTTTGCAGCTGTGAAGAAGGCTACTATAAACATCAGCATGTGTTTGTGTGGACGTAAGTTTTCAAGTCCTTTGAGTAAACACTAAGGAGCACCGTTGCTGAGTCATAGGGGAAAAGTATGTGTAGTTTTGTAAGACACTCTCAAACTGTCTTCCAAAGTAAGGAACTCTCAAACTGTCTTCCAAGGTGCCATTTTGCTTTCCCACCAACAACATGGGAGACTTCCCCTTGCTCCACATCCTCATCAGCATTTGCTGTTGTCAGCATTCCTGATTTTGGCTATTTTAAGAGGTACCTAGTAGTAGTTTTTATATTTTTCTGTAAAGATTTCCTTCCTATGTTGTGGACAATATGCTTGCCGGAGGAGAAGTAAACCACATCAAGTGGATTGTCCAGTGAAATGAAGCCTTCCAATTCCTAGGGAAGAACTCTAGCCTGCAGGAGTGAGACCATGTGCAGTGATAACCCAGGGCTGGCCAACCGCGTGCTTCTTGGACACCAAGCTGCACAGAGAGAGCTCGGATGCTGAAGCTCTCTGTTAATTACACGGCAGTCTTTCTCTCACGAGTCCCATTTCCAGCTCCGTAACAGAAAGGCATTTCACGGTGAAGCCACCATTTCAGCCTAGGCCGCCAGCGTAGATTTGTGATCTTAATAAAAATGAGACTGGCCTTTTATTCTCTGGAGGTGGCAGAGATTTTATAGTATGCAGGATAAAAATGCAAATGGATCCTTTATAGCCTTTTGAACTAGAAATCTGGGAAACGTACCAGCAGGCCATAGCTAGGGGCAGGCTCATCTTAAAGTGCTCTGCCCCTCCTGGTCCTTTCCAAAATTTTTTACTCGTGTCCTCCCAAAGGGAAAGCTGTGTACATTCAGACAGGGAATATGGGACTCACTAAATTAAAAAGTACCAAAAAGTGACTTGCTTGGTGTGATGGTCAATTCCATGTGTCAACTTGGCTCGGTCGTGGTACCAAGATGTTTGCTCAAATGTTCATCTAAATATTGTTCTGAAGGTGCTTTTTGGATGTGATCAATATTTAAATCAGCAGACTCTGAGTAAGCAAAGTCTTCTCCATAATGTGGGTGGGCCTCGTCCAATCAGTTGAAGACCTTTAGCAAAAAAACGTGAATATCCCCTGAAGATGAAGGAATTCTGACTCCAGATGGCCTTTGGACTTGAGCTGCAATGTCTACTCAGCACTCCTTGCTGGCCCTTCTCTTCGTTCCCCATGACATGGGCAGAGCCCATGCCTCCACCCAGCCCCGTGTGTTGTGGGTCATCATTGGGATCAGATTCCAGACTTTTTTAGGCCTTGTCTAGTACATCCTCACCGGCTCCTACCGCCCCCTTTCTGCTGCAAAGGCCAAGCCATCTATGCAGTACTCCTTTGGTGTTCAAATTATGTGAAACAAAAACAAAGGATATAGAAAGGAAGGATAGAAATCCCACTCCAAGTGAGAGCGATCCTCCCCAAATGTAAAAAAAAAAAAATTAAATTAAAAAAAAAATCACTAAGAATTGTGCTCTGAAATTCCAAAGCTGGCAAGCAGAGTGAATTCTAGCTTGTCTTCGATCTGTCGTCATACGGGCACTTTAGCTGTCAACAGCCATCCTACCATCCTTTTAAAAAATTGCATGGACCACATTGCTGTTCATTTGCATCTGGACTTCTGTGATTTTCACGTTGTTGTTATTTCCTATTGGAATGCCGTCTGAACCATCCAGTGGTGACACCAGCGCCGAAAGGTACAGGAGAGGATCCGTGCCCTTAGAACAATTCACAGGGATTCAGGAGATGAAGGAGGCTCAAACATTACTGTATGCCTTGCTACTATTTTAGGAGCAGCCACTGCAAAAGATTAGGGATGGTGCTGGGAAAATAAAAGGACTGTTGAGATAGATGATGCCTTACATTTAAAATATAGAATCCAGGAAGAGCAAAGAAGAATGTGAATAGTGTCAGCTGCAGGGCAGATGTGCTTGCCTCGAGCCGGATCCAAAGTCCCATTGGTTGTGGAGAAGCTGGTGACGCTCACAGAGGGAAGCTAAGAGAAAGCAGAAAGACCAAGCTGACTCTTAAGGAGCTGAAGAAGGCAGGAGGGAGGAAGAGCAGAAAGGCAGCTGGGCTGGGTGTTTGAGAAGTGCTGGGGTTTGTAGAGAGGGAGAGCAAACAGAAAAGAAGAAAGGAAGTGATGGAGTTTGTGAGATTTATGACCTTGCATGCTCTTTCCCAGACACACCATGGTTGGAGTCCTTGAAGGACACCACGGGTGGCGGGACTGGGCCACTTGGGTGCTGAGTCATACTCGGGTTTCACAAGGCAGAGAAAGTCCACTGAACGAGCATTCATGACATGTCCATTGTTGAGACTTATTTATCAACAGGTCTTTTTGACTTGATCAGATATGAACATGAGAAAGTGTTGACTGAGCCTGGCTCTCTGGGTGAGACTCAGAACATTGTGCACAGTCCTAACCCACCCACACCCCTGCCAAACCTGACTTCTTCCCACATCCTTCCTCCTTAGCCTGGCCTTCAAGGTCATCCATATTTCACCCACCTCTCCAGCCCTGCTCTCAACCGTGAAACTGTGGTCCTACCCAAGGCTTGCAACCTCTATGCTGGCTCCCTGCTCCCCCAGGTGTGCCCTTCACCGCCCCCCTGCTTGCAGCCACTCCCATTTCTGACTTCCTTGGTGATTAGCCCAGACTCTGAAGTCTGTCTCCCACGTTTGGAAGCTTTATCCCCTCACCCTTTAGATCTCCGGTAGCACTAACTAGCTCCGCCTTTAATGTTGGTGCTTTCTGTATGGTGCCTTATAGACCGACGCTTAGTAAATTCTAAACTGTTTAAATTAACTCATAAAATCCACTATGATTATCATTCAACTCTTGCAACAGGTCAGTCAGCCTCGATCAAAGTTGTCATCGATGTTATTGGAAAGGATACATATAAGAGAATAATACAATGGTGAGGTTTCTATTAATGCATACATTTTTTTTTTCAAAATCATATTGTGTCTTTTTCTGAAGAAACAGGACAGATTTTATCAAATCTCTCCGCAGGAGTTTCCCTGATCCTTATCACGCGGCCCAAGAAGGAAGCATGGAAGGCCCATCCACTTAGTCTTCGAATTACTCTCAACCTACATTCTCTTAGCAAAACCAGCAAACACAAAATTCCAAGTCCTGGCTGTTTCATGACCCTGCTTGGGAAATTATGTTACTTTATCTGCAATGCTATACTTCCCCCTGGTGGAAATAAACCAGCTATAGCAACATGATCTTCCTTTCCCTGAATCCGTGGGCGTATTGGAAAAGGACCAAGAAGGAAAATCTAGTCTGTTTATTTTCAGACTTTTCCCCCCAAAATTAATCATTTCATCTCCTTCGGTCTCAAGTTTGAAATATGTTCTTGTGCTTTGCTTTCCTCCCTACTTACGGTGTTGTATATAGTCTTGCAATTTATCTATTTAAATTAACATCTTCCTATGGGAGTTGACATGCAATGTTATAGTATCTTCGGGTATGCAACACCGTGATTCAGCATTTGTATACATTGCAAAATGCTCACCAGCATAAGTCTGGTTACCATCTCTCCCCACACGATGTTATTACAACATGATTGACTAGATTTCCTCCTCCGTTCTTTACATACCCTTGTATGGTCTTGCAATTCTTTCACAGTGTTACACAAATGAAAAGGTATATCTTTTGAAAGATATTTTTATCTCCCCAAATTTCATGTATTAATTAATGATGTTTTTACCTTTCAAAACTAATATATATACTTATATATGGCAAACATTAACCAAAATTAATTGTTTACGTTATTATGAAACATAGAACATTTAAGGCAAGAAGCATTATCAGAGAAAAAAAGGAATATTTCATACTGACAGAAGGGTCCCTTGTTCAGGAAGACATGAGGATTGTAAATGTATAGACATCTTACTAATTAATACAGACTCAGTATATAGGAAGCAAAAGTAGACCAGATTGAAAGGAGAAATACATAAATCCATGATAATAGAGGTTTTTCCTGCCTCGTTTAGTTAAAACTAGGAAAGGCAGACTAAAAATTCACTAAGGACATAGAGGAAGTGAACAATGCAATTAACAAATGACCTAATTTATACATGAAAATCAGTAAAGCAGGTTGTTTGTTAATATGTATATCACTCCAGCCACACCAGCGAATACTCATTTTCTCAAGTGCAAGGGAACGTTTATCTACTGACCACACGCTGAACCATAAAACATATCTCAACCCATCTCAAGGGATTGGATCAGGTAGGAATATTCTCTGGCTACAGTGGATTTCAGACAAAAACCGCAAACAAAAGGATAACTAGAAAATCCCAATTTAAGAAAATTGAGCACTATTTTTCTTTTCTTTTCTTTTCTTTTTTTGTTTTAGAGAGAGAGAGCGTGGCCTCACGCACGGTGATGGAGAGCAGGGTTGGGAGAGGAGTGGAGGGGGAGGGAAAGAGAGAATTTCAAGCAGGCTCTATGCCCAACGTGGAGCCCAACGTGGAGCCCAACTTGGGGCTCTGACCCTCGATCCTGAGATCATGACCTGAGCTGAAATCAAGAGTTAGACGCTTAACCAACTGAGCCACCCAGGCGCCCCAAACATTATTTTTCTACTTAACGCATGGGTCAAAGAAGAAGTAGGAAATGTTTTGAACTAAGATATAAGGAAAAAATTACATATAAAACATGTGATTGCTTTCTGGGACTGCGAGCCCGGGGAGACCCTTGCTCAGCCGAGGACTTCTGATCTCACCGACTTCCCAGCCCTTCGACCTTCCCCCAAACCCCTTTATTAAAACTGTTTGATCTAAACACAAAAACAACTTGTGGATTGCAAATGAAGCCATGTTTCAAGGGAACTTTATAACCTAAAATACATTTATTGGGAAAGAAGAAAGGTTAAAAAAAATCAGTTATGTATATTTCTATCTCAAAAAGTTAGAAAAATAACTTGGCGACAGGAAATCATAGACATAAAACCAGAAAGAAATAAAATCATAATCAAGTAATGAAAAGGCTCAACAGTCAAAAATTGGTTCTTTGAAAAAACTAACAAATTTGTTCACTGTGAATTTTTTTTTAAAGATTTTATTTATTTATCTGTCAGAGAGAGAGAGAGCACAAGCAGGGAGAGCAGCAGGCAGAGGGAGAAGCAGGCTCCCTGCCAAGCCAGAAGCCTGACACAGGACTTGATCCCAGGACCCTGGGAGCACGACCTGAGCCAAAGACAGACACTTAACTGACTGAGCCACCCAGGCGTCCTTGTTCAATGTGAAATATTAAAACTGATGCAATTTATAATAGCATCAAAATATAAAGCACACTGTTAAAAAGAAACCACAGGAGCAAAATGGAGTCACTTGGGCCAAGGTGCCAAATCAGGGCTTGATACCCAACTGTAGTTTCAATCTCCCCCGAAGATAGAGTCATAAGTGGTCGTTCAGAAATTTTCTGACTGGTGGTAATGAGATAAGTCACGTGGGCCCTCTCAACTCCTCAAAAAGAAGATGAGGTGATCCACCTAATAAGACCCCTTCCCCTTCCCCCTAAGGGAAGGTGAGCTGGTCTGAAACAATCCTTTCTTTTCTTTCGTTCATTGTTCTGCTTATTATCCGCCTATAAAATCCTTCTATTTGATGCATCACTTCCTTTCTACTTGCTAGATGGGACGCTGCCCAATTCATAAATCATTGGATAAAGCTGATTAGATCTTTAAATTTACTCAGGTGAATTTTGCTTCTTTAACGACACGGAACTGTATCTACCAAAAGATTTGCAAGGCGTTTCCACATAAAACTATCAACGTGTTCGTGGATTGGAAAATCCAACGTGTGAAGAGGTCAGGTCTACTGAAATTAACCTATAGATTGAATGCAATCCCAAGCAACAGATCAGCAGGTCATTTTTGTGCACATCAACAAGGTCTCTGTAAGTTTTATGGAAATGCAAATGGCCAAAAAATAATTCAGATAATCTCGAAGGGGAATAATAAAGTTGAGAAATGTACTCTCCTGGTTACTGATACTTATCATAAAATTACAGGAATGAAGATTAGGGAGTAAAGGTATAAAATGAGACAACAGACCAAACTGCAGCAAACAGACATAGACCAAACTAACAAAGTAGAGAGCCAAGTAAGGTGCCCACACATACGTGGACACTTGACTTAGGATAAAGTTGTCACGATACAATAGTGGACGGATGACACCGTTTTTGTCTTACCGGCGCTTGGTCAGTTGTATATCTACACAACTGGAACAATACATAGCGACCCCTCCCTTACACCGTATACCGCAAATCAAGTAACTTGTAGGTGGATTGCAGACCTATATGAAAAAGGCGAATGATGAAGCTTCCAAAGCAGCACCATCCAGAGAATTTCTGCAGCGCTGGGAATGCTCAGCATTTGAAATGGGACTAGTGTGATGGAGGAATTGGATTTTTATCCTATTTAAGTACAATTTGGGGTATTTTTTGTCGTTGTTTTTTACTTTTTGTTTTTAGAGAAGGAGGTAAAGAGGAAGGGAGGGGATTTCCCCTTGTATGAATTAGTAGTTTTATATTTACACCCATTCTTCTGTTGGGCTTTTTGTCTTCTTGTCTATTCTGTGAATAAACAAGATTTTAATTTCATGATATTGTTAATTTCATGATATTGATACATGTTGCAAAGATCTTTAACCAATGTCTCATCTGCCTGTTGACATTGTCTACATGGTACTTTAGTGAATGTAAATCTTTAATTTGGATATAATCAAATCATAATTTTTCCCCTGATATTTATACTATTTTGGTTTTCCTCACCTAGGTCCAGATTCCCTCTTGTTTCTATGCCTTTTCTAAATAGGTTTAATGAAGTATAATTGATGTATAATAAACTGTACATATTTAAAATGTACAATTTGATAAATTTAGCATTATATACACACCTATTAAATAAACACAATGAAGATAATGAATCTTCGTTATCAATGAAGATAATGAACACAATGAATGATAAAAAGGAATCTATCACTTCCCCAAATTTTCTTACAACCCTTTGTAATTCGTCCCTTTGTCTCCCATCCCCATCCTTAGAAATCACTGAGTTGTTTTTTGTCACTACAGATAATTTTGAATTTTCTAGAATTTTCTATAAATGACAGCAGAAGTATGTACTTTTTTTAGGTCTGGCTTCTTCCATTCAGCATAGCTATGCTGAGATTCACATGGTCATAGGTCAGCTTCTTCTTCCTCTTTGAATTACTGAGTGATGTTCCATAATCCATTCTGCAATTTGTTTACCCAGTCACTTAGCATTGGACATTTTTGTGTTGTCTCACATTGTTAGGTTATTATAAATAATAATGTATAATACTTTATAACTTTTAATTCATATCATTATAAATAATAACGCTCGACTTTGTTTATGAGTCTAGTAAGTTTGTGCGTGGATGCATTTCTATTCTTCTTGGGTAAATACACCAAGTTCTCGATTTACAGGGCAAGAGAACTCTGTGCCCCAGCAGCCACTCTCTGCCCATAGCCAGTGCCACACCACACTTGCCACATTACTGTGTCTTTACGCTAATTTGGTAGGACATGGCTGTCAAGGTTCCCTTCCCTGTTGAGAATCTCTATTCTTCCATATATCGGAAATGTATTCTTAAATGAGGAAGATGATTAAAACTGAAAAAAATCTATCTGAAAATTTGAATGCAATTTTTGGAATTTACAGAAAAATTAGGGAAGAATTGATGTGTTTGTGAAAGGATGTAATCTCTTCCAAAGAAAAGTCTCATCTTTTTGGCTTCAATTTTCTTATATATTCTTTTTTTTTTTTTTAAAGATTTTATTTATTTATTTCACAGAGGGAGAGAGATCACAAGGAGGCAGAGAGGCAGGCAGAGAGAGAGAGGGGGAAGCAGGCTCCCCACTGAGCAGGGAGCCCGATGCGGGCCTCGATCCCAGGACCCTGAGATCATGACCTGAGCCGAAAGCAGAGGCCTTAACCCACTGAGCCACCCAGGCGCCCCAATTTTCTTATANTAAGTTTTTTTTTTTAATTTTTATTTATTCATTTGACACAGAGAGAGAGATTACAAGTAGGCAGAGAGGCAGGCAGAGAGAGAGGAGAGAGGAGGAAGCAGGCTCCCTGCTGAGCAGAGAGCCCGACGCGGGCCTCGAACCCAGGACCCTGGGATCATGACCTGAGCCGAAGGCAGCGGCTTTAACCCACTGAGCCACCCAGGCGCCCTTTCTTATATATTCTTAAAATTTTTTTCTTTCGGAGTTCTCATGTGGAAAGAAAGTCTTTGGTATAGTTGTGTCATTGAGTTTTTACAATTTGTTTTGGAGTCTAGAAACCTTCCTAAAGTCATTATTTCTAAATAGTTTGTTTGAGAGAGAGAGAGAGAGAGAGTCCGAGAAATTATTCCCCAGGCTCTCGTTAAAAATAGCAAGCTAGATTTTATTTAGACTACTGCTGTAGAGGCAAGTTTCGGAACTGAGCTCATCTCCGATGTGTGCAGAGGTGACTCAGTATTTCAAAGGGAGGAGGAGGAGGAAGGAAAAAGATGGGAAGTAGGCAATTCCAGAACGTGGGTGGGCGTTGGTCAATGAGATTAGGCCATCTGTGTCTACTGACTGGTGCTTATTAAGTAAGGCTTCTAACCTCCGCAGAGGCTGGGAGGCAGACATGAGTCCATTTGTGATGACTGTTGGTAGTTCGTACAGACCAAGGTCCGGAAAAGGTCTCAGAGGAGCCGGAGGAGTTTGGTCAAGAACAGCATCTTTGTCAATAGGACCACATTGATGTGAGGAACAAAGGGAAAAAAAAAATTAAATTTCCTTACTTCTTACAGTCCACCGACAAGTCCTTGAAACCGGCAGAGTGACCTTCCTCTAGGGACTCAGCTGCGCTGATGTTAACACTTTGCCAAGGGCAAAAGGCAGTGTTGGTGAATCCCCGGCATCCTGTAAGTCCACTTTAACATATAAACATTCCTTTAGAAGCTTCCTTTATCTCTCAACACCCAAGATACATGTCAGCAATCATCCCCCAAGCATATGACCCACAAATATACAACCGAAGTGTCTCATGACTCAGGTTTTACTGGACAGTAGTAAAAGACTTCTTCCTAACAGTAGCCAGACCCCTCAAGGTCCTAGAAAACTTGCTTCCAAAGTTCCCTAGAAACTTACGCTGTCCCTGACCCGCTCCCACCTTGAAAGTTTATAATGGGCCACTCCTCGTGGCCCCCGGGCAGCTCTTTCTGCCCACGGGTCCTGTTCCCTTGTTTTAATAAAACCACCTTTTTGCTTCAAAGATGTCTCAAGAATTCTTTCTTGGCCATCCGCTCCAGACCCCAATGTCTTTCTTACATCAATATCATCTGCAAACAATGTGATTTTATATCAGCCCTTGCAATTCAATGCTATTTATTTTTTATAGTAGTCTTACAAGTCAGTACCACCAGTATTTCTTTAAGCCGTACAGGACACCCTTATTTTAATCTGTATTTTTAAATGAGTCTAAAGTGTTTTCCTCAAGTGGGACTTTGGCTGAAGTTTGTGGAGTCCTCTGCCTTTCCTAGTTTGCTGAGAAGACTAATCCAAATAGGCGATGTAAATGTTGCAATCATAAGTTTTATCTTATAAAAAGAGTTTCTGACTCTGCAGAGTTAAATAATTCTAAGGGCTGTCTCATTGAACTAATAATGTGGCAAATTACATCCTTTGATTTTTCTTTTTTTTCAGATTTAATTTAATAATTTGAGACAGAGAGCACGTGCGCTTGTGAGGGGTGGGGGGGTAGAGGGAGATGGACAAGCAGACTCTGTGCTGAGCGAGGAGCCCAATGTGGAGCTCGATCTCATGACCCTGAGATCATGACCTGAGTCAAGGTCAAGAGTCAGATGCTTACCTGACTGAGCCACCCAGGCACCCCTGATTTTTCTGATATTAAACTATCCTTGCAGTGCTCAGACAAACCTCACTGGATCAGAATACAACTTTACAAATATCTTAGTTTATGTTGACAAATATATTATTTGAGACTTTTGCAGAATTGTCCAGAAGTGAACAGGACTAAAAAATACCTTTTCCGTTACTACCATATCCAATTTTAGGATAAAAGTTACACAGCATGATAAAATTAATTTAACAGCTTTACATTTTCTGGAATAACTTATATAAAATGGAAATTTTCTGTTCCTTGAAAGCTTGGTTAACTGGCCAACTGAACCTTGGGCCTATTTGGGGAGCAAACGGTCTTTAATGACCATTTCAAGTTTTTACGTTTTTGTTCTTCTATTCAAGTTTTCTATTGCTTCTCATGTCTAATTTCGCATTCTACATTTTCCCAGAAATTTACATCTTAAAGCTCATTAAAATGTGGTTGTTCATAATATTCTCTTAGTTTAAAATCTGTGGTTTCCTATCTTCTCTCTATGTATAGTTTATTTGCACTCTTTTAACTTAATTACTCTTGCTAGAAGTTTCTCTCGTTTTTTATTTTCATAAAATCAATATTTGTTACTAATTATCTCTATTTCTATTCTCCTATTTCTGGCTTTGTCTTTGTTATAGAGATCTGGCATTATCTCTATTATTCCACTCCCTTTTGATTTGTGTTTGATCTGATATTCTTTTTTGACTTTCCAGGTACAATGCTTAACTTGTTTGTTTGCAACCTTTCCTAATTTGTAATAAATACATTTATCCATTTTCCTATAAGTACTGATTTCTCTGTTTTCCAAAGCATGTTAACCCACATTTCATTTCATTTATTGTTCTCATTATTACTGGGTTCTAAGCACTTCATTATTTTTAGGATGCTTACTTTGATATCCGATCTTTATTTTGAAAAATTTGTTTAGTTTGCAGTCACATGGGGCTTTTTAGGTTTTGTTAATTATTTCAAAATATATTCTATTATAGAATTCATGAAGACTTCTTTTTTAGACAAAAGAAGTCTTTTTGTCTAAAACATGTTTTTGTGGATATTTTATGGGCCTGACAGCAAAGTATTTTCTCTAGTATTGGGGGTAGATTTCAAGCTCAGTAATTGTGCTATTCAGCTCTATTTAAATTTGACCAGTGTGTGTTATTTATTGCCAAATCTGTTCTTGCTTATTGCATTTGTTATTGTAATTAAGCAATTTATGTACGCTTAATTACAACAGAGAAACTGTGAGGACCAGGGTAAACAAATGAAATATGACCACCAAAACCATGTTCCTAGGAAATTGAAGAATCCTTGAGAAAGGAAAATAAAAGCGATACTCAAAAATGCATACGGAATTCAGTAGTGAAGTGTTAGTGAGATCACCGTAAAGGTTGGGGGGGGGAAGAGGAACATCTAGGAGGATTCTACATTTAGATTTTGTGTGAGTACCCCTAAGGACACACTTGACTTCACAGAAAACAAAACCATCCATCCTAAAAAATACATCCTAGTTACAGTTTATGTGGGAAAGATGACTTAAAACTCCAGTGAGAGCCAAGGCATCATATGAAAACATTGTTTATTTTTATTTATAAGTTTTTAAATTAAAATATTTAAATTATACATGTATTTTTTATGACTTCCTCCTTTTAGTTTTTTGATTAACCCACCAATTAATCATTGTAACTGTTAGAGAAAAGGGCATCTACTGCGTATTATTCATGTGAATATTAGAATATCCATAACAAAAAAGATTGATGGCCAATATTCTAAACGGTAGCCGTAGTTCAAGCTCTGTGAAAGGATTATATCTTCCTGCAGCTTACGTGTACTTGACACATTTTTATGGCAAGTTTGTGTTATTCTTGTAACCAAAGGGGAAATTTTTTAAATGGAAAAAGTAAGAGGTATTAATAAAATTAGAAGTAAGGAAAGGAAGAAGCGATAAAAGCAGTAATAACTCACAGTACTTTACAGACCTCAAAACACTCTTATTTGATCTTTACAAAAGCCTATGGATCAGCTACTCCAAAAGACTGTCTTCTTTCTCTTTTAAACTGATGCAAAAACAGGATCCAAAAAGCTGAGGGGCTAGCCCATGGTCACTGTTCCCATAATCTGTTCGCTCAAAACCTAGTGGCTCAGCTGGGTGGATGTATTTTGAGGGTCTCTCTTGGGGTTGCTTCATCTGGAGGCTCGCTGGGCTGGTGGTCAAGATGGCGCCCTCCCATGGCCACCATTGATGCCGTGTGCTGGGAACCTGGCCGGACCCTGGCCTGAGGGCTCACATGTGCCGCTCTGGCAGCACGGATACCAGATTCTTCGAGAGAGACATGACTAAAAGTGAGCCTTATAAGAGCCCTGGGCAGAAGGGGCACGTCTTCCAGAAGATCCTCAGAAATTCCAGAGCATCACTTCCACCACCTTCCATTGGCCAACCCGTCACTAAGACCAGCCCGGATTCCAGAAGAGGGGACTTAGCTCCCCATCTTGATGGAGCATGACGTGCTCACACCACAGAAGAGCATGGGGAGTGGGAGACACTGTTGGGGCCATCGTGGAAAACAGAATCTGTTTCCACAGTCGCAAAACCAAAGATCATTAGAACCAGGATGACACTGCAAAACACCCTCTCTCCGTGAGATTCACAGGTGTGAACTCTGGTACCTCAGAGTCTGAAGGGATGAGGTCTGGTCAGCCTTTTACTTATGCATTTATTTTTAATAAAGACTATTTGAGGGCATTTTTTTTTTCATGTAGCATCAGAACGGGTGTTTTATAAGTTCTGAAGCCAAATCACAGAACATGCCTGTGATTTCCACGGGGGCTCAAGGGGGACTAGGAATTCACACTTGGTGGATTCTCTTCTCGTAGAAGTCAGTGTGTGTGGGTTGCTGATTGGTCCTCGTTAATAAAGCGATTTTCCTAGGCATGGAAAGGGAACTTAGTAAGTGCTTTCTATATTAAAGTTGTGAATTACTCCCAGCAGCTTCCTGCCCCCCACCCAGGAATCCAAAACAAAGCACAGAGTGACTTCGATGGTCTCTCTTATTCCCCCCAGAGCCCACAAGACTTATGTTCTTCCTTTCTGTCTCTTCTCTTTCCACACCCGAAACTTCCCTCGGAGGGAGTCTCTGGGGAGCCCAGGTCCCTAGAAGATTCCAGAGTTCAGGGTGACAGGTGGTGTCTCAGGGTCAAAGGTCATCATGGGCCGGGGTAAGTCCAGGCCTGGGGTGGGGGGTGGGGAACGGGAGGACTAAGTAGTTTTTTCTTTCAAGAGATATGGTCTATTTGGTTTTGTTCCTCCGGGGTCTTAACAAGGTTAGAGAGTGTTTTCAGTGAGCAAAACCAGAATCTCCTGACAGACCATCTACTTATCTGTCATATTCATCAGGACTTTAAATTTTGCTCAGTATTTGTTTCCCTCATCACTGCTTAGGGTGATCACAGGACACTTATTTTCCCGTTACGTTCATTAATCGTCATTTTCTGCTATGGGTTAAATTCAAAGCACACTTGACGAACTGTTGGGGGGCTTCCTCTCTCCACCTGAGGCTTCGCCTGAGCCGCTGAAAGGCCCCCACAACTCACCTGCTGAGAGCACCTCCTTCCTCCCAGGCCCCCTTCAGCTCCGCCCCCTGCCCCCCGAGTCCCTGGGATCGGAGACATCCAGGAGAGAGCCCAAGGGGTGGGGGCAGGGCCGTCCTCCCTGCTGGGAGATGCTGTGAGGAGGCACCGTTTTCGTCTGGGGGGCGGTCGCTGTGGGGATGATGGAGACTGAGACCACAGCAGGGGCCGTGGGGAGCTGGAGGCATGATGGGGGGACGGTTGGTTGGCACTGCTGGCACCACAGCAGACCGGCACCCTTAAGGGGGCTGGGGTTCAGCAGTGCCTCCAGCCCTGTCTTAACAACGTGGGGTCCACCCCAGGTTGTGCTTTTGGGGTGCATTTCAGCCGCTTCTTCCTCTTCCGTTGTCCCGGGACTCTGCAACCATGGGTCTATGTCCGCTAGTTGGACTTCCAGCGTGCGCTTTCCCTGGGGTGGGTTAACTCTTTTTTTCCTCTTCTCCCCTTGCGCCGCCTCCGTTTCTGATTTAAAACCTGTCACCAGGAAGACCTCTTGCTGTCTATGGTCTCCTGGATACAGTCTAGATGGATTCAAAGTGGGCGCCTGGGTGGTTCAGTGGGTTAAAGCCTCTGCTTTCGGCTCAGGTCATGATCTCAGCGTCCTGGGATCGAGGCCCGCATCAGGCTCTCTGCTCAGCAGGGAGCCTGCTTCCTCCTCTCTCTCTGCCTGCCTCTCTGCCTGCTTGTGATCTCTCTCTCTCTCTGTCAAATAAATAAATAAAATCTTTTAAAAAAATAGATGAATTCAAAGTGTTTGCATCTCTTTTGAAAAGCAAGCATGTTTACAGCTTAAATATAGTCCAGTGCTTGTGTTAGGAGTGAGTTGGACAGTTAGGGAGTGAGGGCCAGCGTCTCTAACGAGAAAATCCAGAGTCAGGACAGTTAAGATCAAACAGCACTGACCTTCTGTGTTGCAGCTTGGATAGGACCGCACTGACATTCTGCTTTGCAGCAATGACTTCTTCGAAACATCCTAAAATAAGACAATTAACCACAAAGCATTTGTCAATATCACTGGCAAGGGGCACTTAGGTCCAAAGCCCCCAGATGTCAGCAAAAAAGACCATCAGCACGTTGACATTAGCCTAACAGATAGACAGATACGTGAACAAAGCTCTGATTGGCATGACTCAGCACACCCTGACTGCTGAGACAGTTCTGCAAAAGAGCTCATCAAAACCCCTAAACTTAGAAATTCTGGGGCCACCCCCTCAGCCTCCCTACCCACCCCCCCCACCCCCAC